>CM062811.1:142250412-142503637 GCA_031772625.1 Pinus tabuliformis | reverse complement strand
GAGTAATCCTCAATCTATTTGTCCACCCGAAATCCTTGGAACTGTTGGACCTTGCGGAGAGGTGATCGACGGCGGAGGATCAACGGACTGTTTGAAACTTCGTTAATATCAACCGTCGGATGGATGGTAAGATCTACAGTGGATTGATCCAAAAAAAGCAAACATCAGAAAATGATGTATATGGACCTGACTGGACCATTGTAATACGATTTAATATATTATCACATCTGTCACATATTGCAAGCCTCTTGTAAAGCCTTGCCACATTGAAAGCGCTGATTGCGATATATATATATGGACCCGACGAGTTATTAAAAACAGTTTATAATAATATCGCGTCCAGGTATCGGGGAATTGGCTATGTTATGTGAAAATCCGTTGATTGCGATGGAGCTATGGACCCGACGAAGTTATTAACAATAGTTTATAATCATATTGCATCCATTAGGGGCAATCGTAATCGGCCATCGACGATGTTATAGACGTGACTTATAAAAGACCCCCTGAAAGTTGTGATTGCGATTGAGATTGTGACGTGGCATGTGGGACCACTCATTATATATTTCTAACTATGTTAATCTATGATATTGTTATAGAAGGACAGAGGATGTTAAGGGCATTGGCAATGTTATATCGTGAAGACAAAGAGTTGCGACTGCGGAAGCTGCGATTGCGATTAAAGGAGTGATGCGATTGTCGTAAAGAATGTTGGGTCCATTGTATGAATATTGAAAAAAAGGGGGCCTCTCTGATATAGTTATTTCTTTAATATGCAATATTATTATAATACGGCCTCTCTTTTGCATTAACGTGTCCTGTAAGAATTTGATGAATCCGAAGAGACAAAGGAAGCCGAAGAGTGAGCGCAGAGGAAGCCGAAAGATCAAGCGAGCGAAGAGGAAACGAGCGGAAGCCAAAGGTCAGGAGTATTAGGAATATAAAACAGAGAACAAGGGAAAGTTTGAAGTGCTAGGGAACTGTAAGAAAAAAGGGAGCCGAAGTTATGGCAGAAGTGGAAGGAACAGGAGGACAGAAGTAAGTCATAGGTCCAACAGCGTTGGGAGCAGAGAATTACAACCAAACAAATACAGACAGTTTACAGCAGAGTGTTCTTAACTAAGTGACAAGAGCCATGTCACCTCAGTTAACTCCTCCAACTTGTCGGACTGATGTGGAATTTCAAATTTCCTCAATTTGATTAAGGTAAAATCAAAATTGAGGCTTTCATGTTACATTTTCATCACCTTAGTCGCATGGCTAGGTAGGACGGCAATAGCATGCCCCCCACCCTTTCACTCAAATAGCACCCTATCTGGGTATTTATTTTATAATATTTTGTTTTTATAATTTTTTAGTTTAAAAGTAATAATAATGGTTTATTAGTTTTAGTTTTTCTAAAAAAATATTTTTGAAGCTTTTTTTTGGGGGTTTTTAAATTTTTTCAAGGTAATTTAAATAATAATAATATAATAAATTTTGCGTTTTATTTTTTTGGTTTATAAAAAAAAAATCCCTTAATTTAAAAAGAAAAAATTAAGAAAGCTTCTTAGAGTATTTTTTAGAATACAAAGTTGAGTTTTTTTTAAATTGATTTTTCCTTATACTTCTCTTAGAAGTAATGCCAACAAATCCATAACTAATTAGATAAAACTAAGATTTTATGTGGGTTTTGAACACCTCCCACTTAATTACTAGGGATCACACTCCAACCTAAGTTTCTGCAAGTGTCTTTCCCATCAAGTTTGGGTGTGGCCAAACAAATGATATATTTTTGTTCTTATCCTATTTTATGAGGACACATCCAATTGTTGCAATAGTTGATTCAACTTAAGTAACAATCTCACATTGAGAAGGTTTGTTCTTTCTTTGGCTTCATTTTCGACACCTTTTCTTCTAAAGCTATCATGATAATCATCTGGTTGCAAGAAGTGTAGCAACTTGTTCTTCCAACTTTGAAAATATCTCCTTTGAGTCATCCCTTGGATAATTATTATATTCATACACCATGGCTAGGGTTTTGAGACTTCTTTCTTAAGTTGATTTCTAGATGTTGCAATTTCCCTGAAAAACTCCAAATAAAATTTCTTTGGTACAAGTATGGCATGTAAATTTTTATGGACATTCCACTAAAATGGTTCAACAAACCAAAGAAAAACCCCAGTGAAAATTCTTTGATACAAGTATGATATGTAAATTGTTATAGACACTCCACTACAATAGTTCAATAGAGAAAATCGTACAGGGTTTTGCAAACTCTTTATTATGCAATGTTTTTCTTATGATTTAGTGCACAAAATGATGAAATGCGCTAAATTTAAAAATCATAAAAAAGAAAAGCATGAAAATAAATATCACATTGTCCACTATAGAGTTGTCTTAGACATTATGGCCTATATCATTGTTATAGGTATGCTATTTCCTCTCTTCAACCCTTCCCCTAATCATAAGGAGAGGTATTGAGTGTAAAGAAAACCTTGGGAGGGATCCCAATGAATACTAACCCTAGGGAATTAGGCCATGGTTTCCTTTGTGACCTACTTTTCTAAGAAATAATCATTGAGAAAGTATAAATCTTCTTCCTACTTGCATGTCTTTCATTTAAAATGGTTAAGGTTGTTTCACAAGATAGTTGGGAGGTAAGTCCTTAATTTCCCCCTTTAAATAGGTTGCTATATTCCATATGAATACCATGGGACATTTTTATTTTTAATGTTATTTTATTTTTATAAGTTTTTTTTTAACACATTAGAATATTTATATGACATTACATTAATCTTTTTAATTAATTTGATTTTATTTATTTATTTATTTTTATGTAAGTTGATTTAGTCAAAATGTTAAACATTACATTACAATATCTCTACTACTAGGTTGGAGAACTCCTATCCTTGAAATGAAAGAAAAATTAAAATTATATTAAATAAATATTATAATTATAATGTAAAAAATGAAAAGTAGAAAAACAAAAAAAACAAAAAAAAATATAGATTGCCAATTAGATTGTGATAATAGCTGTATGCTAGTGTAACCATTCATTTATTAAGGTAGAACCATGCTTATAGTGTTGATGTGGAGACACTAATTTAATGTAGATGATTTTTCCTATTCTCCCTATCATGGGCTTGTTGTTGACGTTGATGGTGGTCATTTAAAAGAAGTGTTATGACAAGGGAATATACAAGGTAGCAGTCTATATGTTATATGTTTTGGAAGGTTTTATGACATTGTTTAGTCTAATTTGCTCAAAATTAAATAAAGATTTGGTGGAATCACAAGTTTGAGTTGTGAACTTTCCATAATCTGAGTGCCCGAGGAATTTTTCAAGGTGCAGAATCCATATATGCAGTCAAAAACTCATTTTGAACACCAATTGAAATTTAATATTAAAATTATATATATATATATATATATATATATATATAATATATATATATATATACTACATTTCCGCCAAAAACTTTGAAACATATAATGTTTAAAAAACTTCAAAACATATAATGTTTAGACAACGCCAAATACAAGTGATGAAAATAGCAATTGTCAGCGAAGGAGAGAAAGTGGATCAAACATTATCTTCCAATAATTTACATAGAGTTACATAGCGTAAAGTTGTTACATAGCGTAAATTGTATGATTAAAAAACATGCTCTTGTAGAATAAATCAACTTTTGTGAAAAGTTAATCATAACCTTGAATAAAAAGATGATTATTATTATTAATATTGATTTACATATGCACTTATTTCTACAATACATGCACCTACATGCTTCAAATTATAAATCTACATATGCTTCTTGTGTGGACACTTCGTGACATAGTGCCTGAATTCATGATAATTGAAACACTTGATTTTGGATAAGTCTTTCTTTTTGCCCTCTTCGCTGGAATCAGCCTCGCCTTGGTACTTCTTCCCCTTAGACTTTATTCATTTGCTGACTAATGCAAATTCCTCTTCCCCTTCTTTGGATGAGGTCTCATCTCTAGTATTCCACGTTATTTCCTCCTACACCAAGTCAGACTATAGGCTCTCCCAATTTGGTAGTTTCTCCCTCCCATTCACTGAATCTTACTAGTTGTGCCAACTCTTGGGGAAGGCCTAGAAGGGCTAGGATTACCAAATCATCTTCTGCATCCGTAACACTATCTTGACCAAGTTCATCACGAGATTATGTTAACCTGCTCAGGTATTTCGAAATAGTCTCGTTCTTCTGCATCTTGATATTTTGAAGTTTTTCCTTGAGCGCCAAATTCCTGTGGTCATTACTATTCTGGAACAAATATGTCAATGCTTGCCACATTGCATACAAAGTCTCTTTCCCATAGAGATTTGAAACAATATGGTCTCGTACTCCCTCCAATATGATTCTCCTCGACTTGGCTACACACTTCTTCCATTCTGCTAGATCCCGAGCATCAGTTGTTGGTTTCGGGATATTATTATCGATGAATTCCTTCAATCCATTATCTTTTAGCATTGCCTCCATGTGGTCCTTCCAAGCAACATAATTTGAACTTCCTTCAAGGGCATACTCAAGTCTTAGTCCATAGAAAGCCATCCTTCTAGCTCTAAATAATTGATCATGCAAAGGACATGCTCGAGTCATAGTCCATATAGAAAGCTATCCTAGCTTTGAAGAATTGATCATGCAAATTTGATCATCCTGCAATAACAACTTCAAAATTTCTGCTCTATTATGAGTCATGCTCTGATACAATGTAGAAATTAATGTGTAGATTCGAAACTGCTCATGAAATTTACTAAATCACAAAACTCGAAGCTACTCTATTGATATGCAAAAGTTAATTCTCAATCTAGAACACAAATCATAGACATGCAAAAAGAAACATTACACACAAAGATTTATCTAGGGGAAAGCAATTGCTCAAAACTTTGTCCTTTATGTATTGCATTAATCAGATAATAGAGATGAAATACATATCTTGCTCAAGCCTGAGCACAACCTGCAAGTGTATAATCTATCCCTCTGCCTGACTGGCTGACTCTGGCCAACACTTGGCCAATTTTCAAGCCCTTCAAGCTCATTTTTCCTTGTGTTGTTCATTGAGGAAATTAGCCCTATTATTTAGGAAATTCCCTCAATTAGATTGTGCAATTCCTCTAGGTCCTTCCTTTGACTACATGTACACATGAGAGTAGTCTACAAATGACAATACATTGTCTTGGAATCTCCATCTCAACTGGGTAACTCGAATTCTCTGCATGCATGAGCTAATTTAGGTTGATTGATTAGTTACCTAGATGATCACTGAGTGTGGTTGAAGTTCCACTTCCACAACTTGACCTTCCACTAGTTCCTCCAATAATTAGAACTAGTTTAACTTACCATAACTTAATTTAACTTAATTAAATTGCTACCACTGAAATTTACAAAACCTAGTCTCCTAAAATTTAGGAATCACTACACATAACTGAACTTCATGCCCCTAACTCAAATTAACTAAGCTAGCCTCCTTTTTTTTAGGAATCAACTCAAGTAAACTGAACTTCAACTCATTAACTCGAATTGAGTGTTCTTAACTAAGTGACAAGAGCCATGTCGCCTCAGTTAACTCCTCCAACTTGTCTGCTATGTGCAATTTCAAATTTGCTCAATTTAATTAAGGCAAAATCAAAATTGAGGTTTTCATGTTACATTTTCAACACCTCAGTCGCATGGCTAGGTAGGATGACAATAACTTGCCCCCCACCCTTTCACTAAGATAGCACCCTATCTAGGTATTTATTTTATAGCATTTTAATTTTATAAATTTTTAAATATATTAATAATTATTTAATTATTTAGTTTAAAAGTAATAGCAATGGTTTATTAGTTTTAGGTTTTCTAATTTATTTATTTTAAGCCCCTTTTTGTTTTTCTAAATTTTCAAGGTAATTTAAATAATAATAATAATAATAAACTTCGTGCTTTAATTTCTTTTGTTTAAAAAAAAAATCCCTTAATTTAGAAAGAAAAAATTAAGAAGAAAGCTTCTTAGGGTATTTTTTAGAATAAAAAAAATTGACTTTTTTTAATTTAGTTTTTTTTAATTGTTTTTTCCTTGTACTTTTTTTTAGAAGTAATGCCAACAAATCTATGACTAATTAGATAAAACTAAGATTTTATGTGGGTCTTGAATACCTTCCACTTAATTACTAGGGATCACACTCCAACTTAAGTTTCTGCAAGTGTCTTTCCCATCAAGTTTGGGTGTGGCCAAATAAATGATATATTTTGTTCTTATCCCATTTTATGAGCACACATCTAATTGTTGCAATGGTTGATTCAATCTAAGTAACAATCTCAACATGAGAAGGTTTACTCTTTCTTTGGCTTCCTTTTCAACACCTTTTCTTCTAAAGCTATCACAATGATCATCATGTTGCAAGAAGTGTAGCAACTTGTTCTTCCAACTTTCAAAATATCACTTTTAAGTCATCCCTTGGATAATTATTATATTCATACACCATGGCTAGGGTTTTGAGACTTCTTTCTTAAGTTAATTTCTAGATGTTGCAATTTCCTAAAAAAGTCCAAATAAAATTTCTTTGGTACAAGTATGGCATGTAAATTTTTATGGATATTCCACTACAATAGTTCGATAGAGAAAATCGTACAAGCTTTTGCAAACTCTTTATTATGCAATGTTTGTCTTAAGATTTAGTGCACAATGATGAAATGCGCTAAATTTGAAAATCATAGAAAAAAAAGAAAAACATGAAAACAAATATCACATTGTCCACTATAGAGTTGTCTTAGACATTATGGCCTATATCATTGTTATAGGTATGCTACTTCATCTCTTCAACCCTTCCCCTAATCATAAGGAATAGGTATTGAGTGTAAATCAAACCTTGGGAGGGATCCCAATGAATACTAACCCTAGGACATTAGACCAGGGTTTCCTTTGCGACCTACTCTACTAAGAAATAATCATTGAGAAAGTATAAATCTACTTCCCATTTGTATGCCTTTCATTTAAAATGGTTAAGCTAGTTTTCACAAGATAATTGGGAGGCAAGTCCTTAATTTCCCCCCTTTAAGGACTTGCCCCCCAATGGATTAATATCATGGGACATTCTTATTTTTATTATTATTTTATTTTTATAATTCTTTTTTTGTTATTTTTAATTTGTGTTTTATTTTGAACATATTAGAATATTTACCTGACATTACATTAATCATTTTAATTAGTTTAATTTAATTTAATTATATATTTTTATGTAATTTGATTTAGTCAAAATGTTAAACACGTTACATTACAATATCTCTACTACTAGGTTGGAGAACTGCTATGCCTAAAATGAAAGAAAAAATAAAATTATATTAAAAAAATATATAATATAATATAAAAAATGAAAATAGATTGTGATAATAGTTGTATGCTAGTGTAACCATTCATTTATTAAGGTAGAACCATGTTATATCATTGATGTGGAGACACTAATTTAATGTAGATGATTCTTCCTATGATGTGCTTGTTGTTGACGTTGATGGTGGTCATTTAAAAGAAGTGGTACAATAAGGGAAAATACAAGGTGCTGAATCTATATGCCCCAGAGATTTTTCAAAGTGCTGAATCTATATGCCCAGAGATTTTTCAAAGTGCTGAATCTATATGCAGTCAAAAACTTATTTTAAACAACAATCAAAATTTGAAAAAAAAAAATTACTACATTTCCCATCAAAAACTTCAAAACATATCAAGTTTAAAAAACTGCAAAACATATCAGATTTAAACAACACCAAGTGATGAAAGTCTATCTTCCAATAATTTACATCTGTGATACCATTTTAAAGCTGTACGATTAAAAACATGCTCTTGTAAAATAAATCAACATTTGTGAAAAGTTAATCATAACCTTGCACAAAGAGATAATCATTATTATTACTATTGGTTTAAGTATGCACTTATTTCTACAATACATGCACCTACATGCTTCAAATTATAAATCTACATATACGCCAACAACTCATTTTTCCTTGTCAATTCTAACTGTAATTAAACAGAAATTTTTAGAATCCAAAAATCCCATAAAATTTTCACAAAATTCATCACCCCTGACTTAAGACGAGAATATTTATATGGACAGAAAACTAGAGTGCTGTAAACTGAATTTTGAAATTTATATAGTAAGATTTCCAAGTAACAGTTCTAGAAAGGCATATACAAAGAAAAGAACGGTTAAACGTAACTTGCAACTTGCCTACCATTAATATATAGAGAGAGAGCGCAAGCTAAAGTTTTCTACATTTATTTCTGAAATCTATAGTACGATGTTAAGTGACAAACCATAGAAGCTACGATGTTAAGTTAAGTGATAAAGAACAGTATAAATAATCACATGTGACTTCATATTGCCTACCATGAAGAAAAATTTACAAAGCAAATTAGAGTATTGTACACTGAATTTTGAAATCTATATGGTTAGATGTTAAACAACAAATGATAGAATCAGAGAAGCAAATACAGGCATCTAATTTTACAAGCCACCACTGTTTCTGCATATTAAAAGCAGAATATGTGACTTCAACATTGTTTGTTTATAAATGGTTAAACGTCTTAAGGTTATAAAGTAGAACTACCAGGCGCTTGAAGGAACAAGTTGTTACCTAACAAGCCTAGGCCTCTAACTACAGTCTTCTTCGAGAATTTGGAATCTCCTCTCTGATGGAAAGGGTCGTGGACTATAGCCCACAGATTCTAGCCTTTGTTCCAGTGCATTTGATGACAAGTTCTGCAGAGCAGGTCGCTTACTCAGTACCTGGAACAGCAGAAACATACAAATGTCATACACAGTGCCAACTGCACTCTACGTGCCTTAGGCCGATTCTGGAAATACATGCAAAAGTAAAAAGTTGTAACAACATTTTGCTTACCTTTTCAGAATCTTTTGCTTTTGTTTCCTTTTCCTTGTATAGATTCCGGAGCTGACGTAAACTAAGTTGCGCCAAGTCATTAGGATTCTCCTTCATAGAGCTGGATGGCCTTGGCCTGTTCACAGACATGGGATCTCTGGTTTTCCTTGCACTTCCAATACCTTTTGAAGTCATCTGTCTCCTGGAAGGCGTAACATAGGACAACTCCTGCAGTTGTCCTTGTAAGTCCAACTGCATACGTTTTGACTGCTCTGTTTCTTCAGAAACACTGACATTTTTATCCATAAGAGACTGGTATCCAAATTGGACCTCTAGTGGCTCTGGTCCAGGCACTGATGGCTGCTGCGCTGGCAGTTGTCCTTGTAAGTCCAATTGCGTACACTTTGACTGTTCTGTCCCTTCGACAACACTAGCATCCTTGTCCACGAGAGGCACATTGTATCCAAGGGAGACTTCTGGTTCATTCACCAATGGCTGCTGCAGAGCATCTTCAAATGATGTGCCAGTAACATCCCCATATTCTTCTCCAAACAGAACTTGCAAACAAGGCGACATATCGTTATTTTCTTTAAGCTCGGGCTTTTCCAATGGGGTATTATATTCTGGTCCAAATAAGGTGTACAAGCAAGGAGATATGTCATGGCCCTCAGTATGCTCAAGCGTCTTCAATGGTGTATCCAGGGATTCCAACCTCTGCTCCAGTGCATTTGATGACAAACTCTGTAGAGTAGATAGTTTACTCATTACCTGAACAGAAAATATGTACAAATGTCACACACATACACACAAAACGAACTGCCTTATGGAAAACACATGTAAAAGTTAAAAATGTTTTGCTTACCTTCTCAGAATCCTTTGCTTTTGTTTCACTTTCCTTGTATAGATTCCGTAGATTCCGTAAACTAAGTTGTGCCAGATCAGTAGTATTCTCCTTCATAGAGCTGCGAATGGCCTTATCACTTTCTACGGATTGTCTTGGATTGCCAGATACGGCATCTCTGGTTGTCTTTTCACTTCCGGTACCTTCGGAATTCATCGGTTTCCTGGAAGGTGTAACATAGCATAACTCTGGCAGTTGTTCTTGCATGGTCAATTGCATCAATTGTGACTGCTCTGTCTCTTCAAACACCCTAACATCAGTGTCCATGAGAGACACGTGGTGTCCAAGTGAGGCCCCTGGTGACCCTGATTCAGTCACTAATGGCGGCTGCAGAGCATTTTCAAATGGTGTGCCAGTAACTTCTGTAAGCTCACGATTTGTCAATGGAGTACTACATTTTGGTCCAAATAATGTGTACAAGAAATGAGATATATCATGGCCCTCAGTATGTCCAAGCATCTTCAGTGGTGTGTCCAAGGATTCCATCCTCTGTTCCAGTGCAGGTGATGACAAATTCTATGAAACAAATTGTTTACTTATCTCCTGAAAAGAAAAAATGAAAAAATGTCATACATACAGTGCACCAACTGTGTACTATGTTCCTTAAGATGAATCTGATAAAGAAGATGGAAAAATATGAAGTTCATACATAATTTAGCTTACCTTTTCAGAATCCTTTGCTGCTATTTCATTTTCTTTGTGTAGATTCTGTACCTTCCATAAACTAAGTTGTCCCACCAGCTCAGCACGACTCTCCTTCAATGAACTGTGCATAGCCTCATCACTTCCTATGGATTGCCTTGGCCTGTAAACAGAAATGGTATCTCTGGTTTTCTCTGTGGTTCCATTACGTTTTGAATTCATGGGCCTTCTGGAAGGCGTAGCATAGAATGACTCTGGCAGTTGTCCTTGTAAGTCCAATTGCAAAGTTTGCAATCTATTGCTCAAAGTCAGTATTCTGTCTACAAGTTTGGTGCTTTTTGAATCCCCTTTACTAGGAACATTCATATCAGCCAAAATAGTAGAACCCTCAGCTACTTCTCCAGATTCTACAGGATTTTCTGTGAGGAGAATACTTTCAGAATGCTCTGTCCCTTCCAAAACCGTAGCATCCTTCTCCATGACAGACACATGGTCTCCAAGTGGGACATGTGGTGACAAATATTCAGTCTCTGTGGTCACATCTTTTTCTATAAGCTCAAGCTTTTTCACTGGGGTATCATATTCGGGTCCCTCAGCATGTTCAAGCCTCTTCAATGGCTTATCCAGGGAAAGTTGCTGATTGCAAGCCAATTCTCTTTGACACACATCCTTGTCTTCTAGAAGAGATTCATTCATACTTAAACAAGGGGATATATTGTAAATTTTTCTAAGTTCTGAACTTTTGGATGGAATACTGGAGTCCAGGCCAAATAAGGTGCTTAAACAAGGAGATATATTATATCCCTCCGTAACCTCAAGGTTCTTCAACGGAGTATCCAATTGGGAAGGTTCCTGCTTGCTCACCACAATCTGTATATTTTCTCCAGCTTCCTGGCCATTGTTTCCCTCAATTTTGGCAGGGGCAATGAATCCCTCATGTTTCCCGTTGTTGTCCATAGCAAACAATTGTTCTCTAATTCTTTCCTGGCATGCTCCATCTTCAACTTCATTCTTTTCCACAGCTATATTATATCCCTCTGTAACCTCAGGGGTCTTCAAAGGATTATCCAATTGGTAAAGTTCCTGCTTGCAGGCAGCTTCTGTAACAATCTCTGAGATATTTTCTGGAAGAGAATCATCAATACCTGAACAAAATAATGCATCATTACTCTCCATAAGCTTGGGCTTATCTAATGGATCACTAAAGTCCAGTCCAAACAAAGAATTCAAGCAAGGAGATATATCAAGGCCTTTTGTAAGCATAGGCATCTTCAATGGAGTATCCATGTTAGAAGGTTCCTGGTTGCTGGCCACTGTGTCTACTTTCACAAGTTGTATATTTTCTCCAACTTTGAATTCTTGTGTCTCTTCAGCTCCGTTCTGTATAGATTGTTCTTCCTGGTCATCCTCTTTTCCCTCAATTTTGTCAGGGGCAATGAATCCCTCATGTTTTCCATGGTTGTCCATATCAAAAAAAATTTCTTTAATTGGACTTGCATCAGTTATGCCATCAACAATACTAATGCTTTCCTGATATGCTTCATCTTCAACTTCATTCTTTTCCACAGCTACATTGTAAGATCCATGTTCCACTTGATCACCATCTGTTAAGGGAATTTGAACATTCTTGGTGATCTGCTCAACTACATCTTCCTCCTTTTGAGGAGTTGAACCATACAACTCATTGAGGTTATAAAACTCATTTCCATTGTCTGAAAAGTTGTCTTGATGCACTTCATCCTTTGTAGCTGAGTTACAATATTGCAGACAGAACTCTGAAGCTTGAATGTTCTCATATGTTCCTTGAAGTTCATTGGACATATCTACCTGTTCAGGATTTTGCACTTTCATCCAAACTGCATCAGGAGAGCCATCATTTTCTTCAACATCCTGAGTTTCAGCCATTGAAGCAAGTTCATAATGCTCCTCTCTTTGATATACAGAGTCATGAAATCCTTCGCTAGTTTTGGGATCACTCAATTTATCTTCTTGAGCTTCACCATTAACCAGTGAGATGTGACTTTGCTGAACATCATTTAGAACTAAAAGCTCCTCTTCACTGCATTCCCCAGGCTCTTGACCTTCACTATATGATGCCAGCTGTGACAGATTTTCTAGAGACAAAGCCTTTGGCAGGAGTTCGAATTGATGAGCACCATTCAAATTGTCTGCATCAAATTGAAGCTTATTTTTTAATTCTGGAGTGTTGCCACAATCCATTGATTCACCTTCATAAGCTTCATTCTCATAAATCTGTTGGCTGTCATCTTCCTCCTTTTGAGGACCATTCAACTCATCAAGGCCAAAACACACTTTGCTTTTGTCTGAAAAATAAGACTTGATTTCATGAGCTTCATTGTAGTTCTTAGGAGATACAGTTTCTTGAGCATTCTGAGTTTCACTCTTGGAAAACTGTTCAATTTGCTCTTCTTTTTCAACTACAGAGACCTGATACCCTTCAGTGGTTTTTGAATCATTCAATTCATCCTCTAAACCTTCATCATTAACAAGTGATATGGGATTTTCCTGAAGATACTCTTTACTGCATTCTTCATCAGCTTGAGCTTCACTGTTTGATGTCTGCTGCACTGGACCTTCTAGAACTTGCTTCTCAAGGATAAGTTCAATTTGATCCCCCTCACTCCAATTGCCTGCATCAAGATTTAATTCTAAACCTTCAAATCCTTGATTACTGCTGAAACCCATTGATTGAGCTTGACAAGATTTTACAATTAAAATTCCATTTGAAACAAAAACATTCTTCATAGTAGCACATTCTTGGTATTTTGGAAACTCATTTGATTCTCCCTTATTAGCTTCGTGTTCAAAAAGCACATTATCATTTTGCAAACTACTACCAGAGTCAACTGACTGATTTTCATCAACTTGATCCTCTACTAACAAATTACCTTTTTGCTTACCTCCAACTGAATCTGCAATCTGCTCTTCATCGGCAGTTTCTTCAGCAATGTCCAAATCATGTGATTCATCTTCATTATCTATGTCTCCTAGCAGTGGACTATTTGCCAAATCTACATTTGAAACTGGAATCTTCTCTTCCACGTCATAGTGTCCAAGCTCTGGCTTTTTGGATGCAGTACTATATTCCAGTCCGAACAAAGTGACTAAACAGGGAGATATATTATATCCGTCAGTAACCTCAGGGGTCTTCAACGAAGTATTTAACTGGGGCATTTCCTGCTTACAGGCCTCTTTTGTAAGACTCTCTAGGAGTTTGTCTAGTACAGAATCATCCATTCCTGAACAAAGAAACATGTCATTAGTGTCTGTAGGTTTGGGCTTGTTTAAAAGAGTACCAGAGTCATTACATCAGAGGGAACAACACATCAGTACTATCATTACTGAGACAGTCCATCTTTTATCTGGAACAAAATCATACATACCTTGATGAGGGAACACATTGTTACAGTCTACAAAATCGATTGAAATGTCTGCTTCTGTTTCAAGAATAGAATCAGTTATACCTGAACAAGGGAACATATCATTATTATCTGGGTTGTGTTTGATGGAGTAAAAGACTTGTTAATGTGGAGAAAACACATCATTACTATAAATACAGAGGAAACCCATCTTTTTTCTTGAAGAATAATACCTGAACAAGGGAACAAATCAGTACTGTCTTCAGAATTGATTTTAGTGTGAACAGTCTCCTCAACCGTGACTTCTTTTTCAAAAACAGATTCATCCATACCTGAACAAGGAACACATCATTACTGTCGGTAAGGTCGGGCTTGTTTAATGGAGTACTGAAATCATTATAGCAGAGGGAACACATCATTAATCTTAATACTAGGGGAACTAGAACAGAGTCAAGGCATACCCAAACTAGTGAACACATCAATACTGCCTTCAAAACTGTTTGAAGAATCAACAATCTCCTCAGCCGTGTCTGGTTCTGTTTCTTTATAATTGCATGGACAGCTTAATTGCTCCTTAGAAATATCGCTCTCTATTTCTGTGTGGACATGAATCCCATCAACCTTGTAATCAGATGACTCACCTGCATGCTGGGAAACACTAGGCATTGGCTCAGACACACTACAGACACTGTCCAATTCATCAAGGCCATAAAACTGTTTGTCATTGTCTGAATAATGAAATTTGTCTTCATGAACTTCATCCTCAATAGCTGAGTTATGAGGTTGCAGACCAACATCTGAAACTTGAATATTCTCATAAGCTTCTTGAGGTTCATCGTATGATGAATGAATCAGTTGATGATCTCCAACTTTCAAAGAAACTGCATCAGACATGGGACAGCCATCATTCTGGCTACTGTTATAATTCTTATGTGATATTCGTTCTTCATCATCGTGAGTTTCACTTTTGGAAACCTGTTCAATTTGCTCTTCTTTTTCAACTACATGATCTTGATATCTTTCAATTGCTTCTGAATTATTAACGAGTGAGATGGGATTTTCCTGAACAGAAGTAGCTGAAATGTACTGTATGGTGCATTCTTCACCATCTCGAACTTCACTGGATGATGCCTGCTGTGGTAAAATTTCCAGATCTTGTTTCTCACGGAGAAGTTCAGATCGATCACGCTCATTCCAATTACCTGCATTAACAATCATGTTCATTCAAATTCTTGGTTGCTGCTGAAATCCATTGATTCAGCTTTATGAGATTTGAGAAGTAAAATAAAGTCCACTCACATTCTTCATTATTGTCTGGTTCATCTTTAAAAAGAAACTTGTTATTTTGCAAACTAACCAATTCTCATCAGTTTAATACTTTACCAGCACATGGCCATTTTGCATACCTGCAATGGAATCTGCAATCTTCTCTTCATCGGCAGTTTCTTTAGCAATGTTGAAGTCATGTGATTCATCTCCATCATCTGTATCAGCAAGAAGTGGATTATCAATTTGCAAATCTATATTGAAACTGGAAATTTCTCTTCCACGCCATATATTTCATTACTTAAGAAGCAAGTAATTAATTTGCAGACAGACATCTAAAACTGGATTCTTCTCTTTTACATCACTCTGGTCAGTTAATAATGTTATTTATTCAAATTCTTGGTCGCAGTTGAAATCTATTGATCCAATTTGATGGGATTTTTCAAGTAAAATTAAGTCCATTCACATTCTTCCCTATTGCCTGATTCATTTGACTCTTGATCATTATTTCATCCTCAGAAGACCAAAAAAATATATTTGCAACCTACTACCAGAGTCAACTAATCAATTTTCATCAGTTTGATAATTAACTAGCAAATTGCCATTTTGCATACCTGCAATATTCTCTTCATCGGCAGTTTCTTCATCCGATTCATCTTCATCGGCAGTTTCATCATCCGATTCACCTTCATTGTCTGTCTCTGCAAGAAATGCACTGTCAATTTGCAAATCTACAGCTGAAACTGGAATCTTCCCTTCCACACCATATTTTCCATTAGCTAAGAAGCGAGTAATTAATTTGCAGACATACATCTAAAACTGGATTCTTCTATTTTACATCACTCTGGTTAATTAATAATCTTGTTTATTCAAATTCTTGGTTGCTGCCGAAATTTATTGATCCAATTAACTCCATTCACATTCTTCCGTATTCCCTGATGATCCACTTGACTCTTGATAGTTATTTCATCTTCAGAAACAAAATTTTATTTTGCAACCTACTACCAGAGTCAACTCACCAATTTTCATCAGTTTGATAATTTACTAGCAGATTGCCATTTTACATACCTGCAATTGAATCTGCAATCTTCACTTCATAGGCAATTTCTTCATCCAATTCATCTTCATCGGCAGTTTCTTCATCCGATTCATCTTCACCTGTAGTTTCTTCATCCGATTCACCTTCATCGTCAGTCTCTGCAAGAAGTGCAAGAATCTATATTTGAAACTGGAATCTTCTCTTCCACACCATATTTTTCATTACTTTAAAAGCGAGTAATTAATTTGCAGACATACATGTAAAACTGGATTCTTCTTTTTTACATTCTGGTCAATTACTTATTTTGTTTATTCAAATTCTTTGTTGTTTATACAATTTGACGAGATTTGTCAACTAAAATTAAGTCCATTCACATTCTTCGCTACTGTCTTATTCACTTGAATCCTGTCCATTATTTCATCTTCAAAAAGAAAATTATTATTTTGCAGCCTACTACCAGAGTCAAATAACCAATTTACTAGCAAATTGCCATTTTGCATACCTGCAATTGAATCTACAGTCAATTACTTGTTTTATTTATTCAAATTCTTGGTTGTTTATTCAATCCGATGAAATTTGTCAAGTAAAATCAAGTCCATTCACATTCTGCGCTATTGTCTGATTGACTTGAAACTTGTTCATTATTTCATCTTCAAAAAAATAAATTATTATTTTGCAGCCCACTACCAGAGTCAAATAACCAATTTTCATCAGTTCGATAATTTACCAGCAATTGAATCTACAGTCTTATCTCCATCGGCAGTTTCTTCGGCGATGTCCAAATCATGCGATTCATCTTCATCATCTGTCTCTGCAAGACAGTGGACTATCAATTTGCAAATCTATATTTGAAACTGGAATCTTTTCTTCCACGCCATATTTTTGATTACTTAAGAAGCAACTAATTAATTTGCAGACATACATCTAAAACTGAATTCTTCTCTTTTACGTCACTCTGGTCAATTAATATTTTTGTTTATTCAAATTCTTGGTTGCTGCTGCATTATATTGATTCAATTTGATGATATTGTCAAGTAAAAACCAAGTCCATTCACTTTCTTCGCTATTCTCTGTTTCACTTGACTCTTGATCATTATTTTATCTTTCAAAAGAAGATTATTATTTTGCAGCCGACTACCAGAGTCAACCAACCATTTTCATCAGTTTGATAATTTACTAGCAAATTTCCATTTTGCATACCTGCAATTGAATCTGCAATCTTCTCTTCATCCGAGTCATCTTCATCGGCAGTTTCTTCATCAGATTCATCTTCATAATCTGTATCTGCAAGAATTGAACTATCAATTTGCAAATCTATATTTGAAACGGGAATCTTCTCTTCCACACCATATTTTTCATTATTAAGTAATTAATTTGCACACATGCATTTAAAACTGAATTCTTCTCCTTTACATCACTCTGGTCAATGATATGAAAATCATTGTAAGATATCTTACCTTCTTTATCTTCTTCTTGCAGACGGGATGCATCCGGGAAAATTCCATGTCCTACATATACTTGGTGGCTATCAGACTCATAACAATTAGATAAGCTATCATCCAGAGAATCTACATCTGTATAAGTTAAACTTTATCCATCAACAAAATATTTATTCTCTATAACTTTCTCAGTTTCATGAGTACAGGACAGGCTGATATGCATATTCTCTGATTTCTCTCTGAATTGATCTCTTTTAGTCATCTCATCTTCACTGCCAGGAAAAACTGTCTTGGATTTCCTGGTTGTATATAAAATGAGAATCAACTTGCAGGACTTCAAATCTCTCTTCAACCACGTGTCCTTCTATGTGACTCACATCAACTAGGTTTTCCTGGTTAGTATGCTCAACATGAACCAAAAATTCAGATTCTTGTACTTCCACATTCTCAGCATTTAGAGATGCAATATCTGCTGCTTGAAGATGAGCTTCTAGGTCATGAACTTCTAGCGCACCTAATCCAGATTCAGCAAGCAAATTTTTGAAGCTCTCCTTAACTGGGCTTCCTTCTTCGAACCCAATGGAGGATTTTTTCTCAGCACCAGAGAATTTAACTTGTGATAAAATCTCAAACTGTTGAGTTTCTACATTTTCCGTTTGCTGTGTCAATGATGAACTGTCAAGCCTGTCTTCCACTTGAATGATTGAAGGCACTTCAATCACAGACTGGTGCTGTTTAATGTAATTCCCACCTTCAATTGACTTTGGCTTGTAACCCTCTGTTAACTCTGGTTCTGAGTCTTTTTCCACATACTTTGGATATCCAAACTCACTTTCATACCTGCATTCATCTGTGGGTGCTACCTGCTCTTCATCATGAATTTTCGTTTCTTCTATTTCAATTGTAGATTCCTTCAAATTTGCCTCACTATCCATGGGTACTGAACCCAGTTTCTCACTGGTAGCTGCATCTGCTCCTTTTTCATCCTGCATATTTATTCCGTCATCCATATGGATGGCATCTTTCATAACAGTAGTATCTGTTGCTGCTACCAGCTTGATGATCTGTTGCTCTTCATCATGAATTTTCATCTCTTCTATTCCAACTGCAGATTCCTTGAAAATTGTCTCCTCATCCATGGGTACTGAAACCAGTTTCTCAGTGGTAGCTGCATCCGCTTCCTCTTCATCCTCTATATTTGTTCTCTCATCCATATGGCTGCCATCTTTCACAGAAGCAGTATCCTCAGCAGGTTTTTCAGGCTTATTTTCATATTCATCACACTGACTTGGCAGTGTCTGGATTATGACTGTTTCTCTTGACATTTCTGCAGCTTCCGTATCCACAATAGGTGCATTCTCTTCCTTGAGAATGACTCCTAGTGCTCCACTTTCATCTAAATGAACAATTTTCTTATCTTCATGAGCAAGGCCCTTGCACTCTTTCTCTGCTACAACCTTCTGGTCAGCCCCATTGATTGTAGACTGGCTTCCTCTCATTGAAGGCTTCTTAATATCTCTTCTTATAGCAGTTCTACGTGAAGACATGGCCTTCTGGTGACTTTCTTTTACATTTAGTTTTTCCTGTGGAGGATACTCAATGTCAGCACTCTCTTGGTCTCCACAGATTTTTCGAGGTTTAGAGACTCCTACCTTTCTCTGTAAATCTTGAGTAAGCGTAGTTTCCTTTGCATTAGTGTCAGACCCAGATTGCCTCTGCTTCTCATCGGATGCTTTATCTATGTTGGCCTTCTTATGAACCTCATTCTCAGGTGCCCCTTGCTTTCGGCAGGTTCTTCTTGTTTCTATTTTTGGGCCATGGATTTTCCTCTATGAGTTTTTATGATGAGCCATCTTTTCCATCCCATCTGGCTCGACTGCTTCATGGTCATCACTGCAGTCTTTGACATCTTCCTCAACAGGATTAGTTTTGTCCTGTTCAACACAAAAGTCAACCTCCAACTCCTTTTGCCCTTCGTTTTGCCCTTTGCAGGTGACCACTTCAACAGGAACGTTAGCCACCTTGCTATTTCCCTCTTCAACCATCTTAGCCACCATTAACTCAACCTTCTGCCCACCCTTACCTCTGCGAGTGACAACTTGTTTTGGCAAATCAGCACAATTTGTAGTGACTTCTGTAGAGACATGAGCTGTCTTGACCTTGTCCTCTTCATTCTGCCCACCCTTTCGTCCTCTCCGGGTGACTACTTGTTTGGGAGATTGAAAAGGATTTGCAGCAATAGCTTCAGAATTAGCTGCCTCGTTCTTAGTCACCACTAACTCATCCTTCTTTGCACCCTTTCTTCCTCTGCAACCGACCTCTTGCTTCAAGGATCCTGAAACATCAGCTGCACTGACCCTATCTTCTTCAGCACTGGCATTGACCATTAGTTCCTTCTTCCCTCTGCATCGAACTACTGGTTTTGAAGATTGAACAGGATTTGCAGCCCCATTCTTGTTCTCATCATTCTTCTGCCCACCCCTTCGTCCTCTGCGAGTGAACACTTGATCTAAGGATTCAGAAGGATCTGCTGTGGCTTCAACAGAAACATTTGCTGCATTGACCCCACTCTCTTCAGCAGTGGCACTGACAGCTAGCTCCTCTGTCTGCCCAGCCTTTCGACTTCTGCGGGTCACTATTTGTTTAGGTGATTGAGGAAGATTGGTGGTGGCCTCAAGAGAAGCCTCAATCTGATCTGCTGATGTAGCTTTAGCAGAAATATTGACTACATTGACCTTGTCCTCCTCTGCAGTAGTACTCGTTGCTACCTCTTTCTTTTGCCCAGCCTTTCGACTTCTGCGAGTGACTACTTGTTTAGGAGATTGGGAAAGATCTGCAGTTGCCTCAAGAGAAGCATCAACTGGATTTGCTGTGGCTTCAACAGAAACATGAACTACATCGATCTTGTCCTCTTCCACACTAGCACTCACTGCTACCCCCTTCTTTTGCCCAACCTTTTGACTTCTGCGAGTGACTATTTGTTTAGGGGACAGAGAAAGATTGGTAGTGGTCTCAAGAGAAGCACCAACTGGATCTGACGGGTTTTCGGCAGAAACATCAGCTACATTGACCTTTCTATTAGTGCAAGCATTCACCGGCTCCTCCTCCTTTTGTGCACCCCTTCTCCCTCTGCGAGTGGCAACATGTTTTGGGGATTGAGAAGGATTTAGAGTAGCTTCAATAGATGCATCAACTTCAATACTCTTGCTCTCTTCAACACAAGCTTCACCCACCAGCTCGTTTTTCCCACCCTTTTGCACTCTACGAGTGACCATATCCTTCGACGACTCTGAAGGCTTTGCATTGTTTTCCACAACAGAAGCATTAGCTTGCCGACCCCTTAAAGTTCTCTGAACAGGCATTACTTTTTCGCCCTCCTTCTTGTGCTCTGCTGCAGCGGCCTTCTCAGCAGGAGACACAACAGAAGGATCACCCTTTTTCTCTTTTGATTCTTCTTCTTCTTCGTCACTGTCATCAACCAAATCAATTATGATGGGTGACTTTCCCATTTTCTTATTCCCATTGACGGAACCCAGTTCTGTTGTTTTTGTCATATTTTCTTTATCTCCATCTGAGACCCTGACAGAGGACTTTCTGGCAGCAACAGAACGGCTGTCCACTTCGTGTGTGACCTTACCAGTCCGAGTCCTAACGGTTTTTTTACAAGGCGGTGTCGCTTCAGCCTCACCATTTTCTTCAGCTTTCTTTCTAGGATTTCTTGTATTTCTTCTTCCATTTTGTAGGGCAAGATCCTTCTGCACGCCCTGCTCTATTTCAACAGCCTCTTCAACTTTTTCTTTGACAACTTCATTCACCAAAGCTTTCTTCTTCTTATTATTATTATTACCCACCTTCTGTTCCTCGGCCTCCACATTCACCTCAGGTGCAGAAAATACTGAGGCTTTTTCTCTGGAAACCCCTCTGCGGGTTTTCACTACTTCCTCAACAACTTCGTCTCCTTTGCCAGTCTTCAATCCCACCTTTGTGCGGCCTCTTGACCCTTTTTTCCCAGTCTTGGCCCCTCCATCGTCTTCACTGTCAGTAGACTGTGGTGGCTCTTCGACCTTTTCTTCTTCAATGGCCTTTCCCACTTTCTTTGACCTGGTGGATACCTTTGGCACATTGGAGATCTCAGTCAACACAGGCTTCTCTTCATTATCTCTCACTGGTGCACTCTGCTTCTTGCCTCCTTTTGCAGCCTCCACCTACCAAAAATAAAAACAACATGAAAATTAACATTTCTACTCAGAGTTGTCCATGGAATACAAACTGCATCCATTTCAGAGTTCTAAATCACCCACATACACCAAAAAATAAAAAGCCACAGAACTAGGGAAAACCGAACCAAAGTGCTTTTCACTTACATTCAAAAGAGCTGCAAGGGAGTCCGCCATTTGCAGATTTGTCAAGTTTGCAGGAATATCGTGTTTCTTGCATAAGGCCTGCAACTGCTTGCGGGGAAGACTGTGATAATCCATCGTTGACGTATTCTAAAATAAATATGTTGCCCTCTCGCATTCAGTGAACTCCTGACCCAAAAATAAAAAAATGAAAATACCCAAATTTGTCAAATATCCTCACATCCAGGCCAGTGCACAGATATATTCACTTTTGAGTTCACATCCAGATATATTCACTTAAGAGTTCACATCACATCCAGATATATTCACTTAAAAGTTCACATCCAGGCCAGTGCACAGATATATTCACTTAATAGTTTACCAGGATCAAAGCTAATACAACAATATTTATAAATACAGAGTTATTATCATCAAATACTAAAGCACAGATATATTCACTTAAGAGTTTACCAAGATCAAAGCTAATACAACCATATTGTAAGCAATTATCATCTAAACATTTTGATGGCTCATCATGTTATTAATGAGATTTGAACTAGTGAGATTTGAACTTAGGTAAAAAAATAATAACTATTCCACCCATCATTCCAAGATAACCCCAATTTACTCCTTTCAAACACTATTTCTACCAGAAATTCATTTTGCAAAAACTACAGAAAGAAACCCACAACTGAACTAAACATATTTAAGAGCCAAAAATTCGGAAAAATCACAGAAACTACAGATCTGAGAGAGTAGACTTACCAACTGTTGCGAGAAAATAGTCCCGCTGTAAGGTCCGGGCAGCAGCGGGTGAAATCGTTTTCTTCTTCGTCGCCGTTCTTCTTCTTCTTCTTTCAGTTGCTGCAAACCTTAAACCCTTGACCACAACCTCCAAAAAAATAACGCTGAAATTGAAGGTCGATTGGTCGACCTCTGCATTCATAAATACTCTTTTGGTCGGAGAGCCTGAGAGTTTGACCGTTATCCACTTCGGCTTCTTCCGCTGCTGACACGTGTCTTTTAATTCAATTTCAAATTTCAAATTTCAAATTTCAAATTCAAAATTTGAAATGAACCCCAACGGTACAAGAGAGTGCAGGCTCCTCCCAACGGTTGTGCGTGCGCTAAAAGAAAAGTGGCAACGGTAACGCGTCCGCACGCGCTTCGAGAAACATTATGAATGAATTTTGAATTTTGAAAGCGACGTGCATAGTGTTCACATGGGACTTCTTAAATGCATCAAACATTTTCCATTATTATATTTATTATTTTTGTTCATTCCTTACCTAAGCTAAACGATAACTGGGGGGAATCTAAGCTCTTGGGCCTACTTATGGGAGTTTGACTACCTTGGTAATAAGCTAGTTTGAAATGTTATCTACTGCACTTGTCATAAATAAAATCTTATTTTATTTATGAGTTTGAAAGTATGGTTGAAATTTTATATCTAATTTGAATGTGTTTCATTTATTTCACGTGAAAATTATCTTGGTACTAATTTTGAAGTAAAATTATTAATTTAAAAATTTTATAGTTCATTGGGTGTTTTAGTTTATTTATCATATGTTTTGGAGTGTGTTTGGTATATTTTTTTGTTAAATTTATTGAGAATTCGGAATAACAAGTTTGAGTTGTGAACTCTCCATAATTAAAGTTTCCGAGTGGTTTTTATGCACACGAGTGCACAGTTCACACGGTTGGGGAAGTCAGTTTTCACACACCCCGCCCGTGATCGAATCTCATATGTGGCGCTGCGCGGCAGCTTTATGTATCATCGTGCTTGTATATCGGAATTTCGTGCCGGATGTTGTACGCATCGTATTGATTAATGTGGGTTGCGGTCAGCATGATGCAACGATTGTAAATTATCTGTACAATATGTAATATACATGTAGCTTCTTCTGCCGCGCCCGCGCCCCCCCCCCCCCCCCCCAAAAAAAAAAAAAGTGTCCAAGTGGTTTTTAGGGGTATTGAATTTATATATCTAATCAAAAATGCATTTTAAACAAATATCACAATTTGACCAAAAACTCCAAAACGTAAAATAGGTAGACATTGTTTTCCCTTTATAGCATTATGAATGTCTTCCTTCATAATATCATGAACTAACTTTTATATATAAATGTTTGATAATCTCCTTGGTTTATGAGTTTTTTTATAAAGTGAAATTTTTTCAATAATTTGAACATAAAGATAGATGAATTCATTTAAAGTGAACTCTAAAGACCATAAATATTCCTTATTTAGTCAAATAATGAGTTTAAATTTGTCATAAATATTTGTAAATGAAGATCTTATTTCATAAAACCACACTCGATTAAGAAAGAAAGTCCAAAAGGTAAAAGAAGTCAAGAAGAAAGGGAAATGAGCAATAATTAGAAATAGAAAAGTTAATATTAGGTATAGGAAATAAAATAAATAGGACAGTTGAGACACCCAATCCTCTCCTAGAACTATCATGGCTTTCCCTGGAGCAAAAAGCCTATATTAAGTTAGGCCTTGAGTGAAATTGATACTATATTGCTTGTTGAAACTTGGGAGAAGAAACAATCTAAGGTTTGTGACTAAAAAGGATTTGTCATGTGATGTTCAGGCATTTCCAAAAATGCCTTAGCATAATTACTCTTCTCACAAAGCCTTCGATCTGAGATTTGCCATGTGGTCAATATGGAACAAGAGATCATATCACAAAGGAATTCGATGTATAGCTTTATATTAAAAAGAACATGTTTCATCACATTAAGCTCCACATGAAAGATCCTTTCAATGAGTACAATCATGTGGAGATTTTAGATATAATGCTAAGAAGATTTATATAGCAATATGTTATTTCATGTTTATTGATTCAATATTTTATAAGAAAACCATTTAGATAAAAGTTCTCTATACAATGTCTTAAAACAAGATATTTACAATCTAAGAAATGAAGATTGTATTTTCTTGCTATGAGATTTTAATGTTTGGATAATAATTAATCAAACTATTATTTCAAGCAATAATTCCAACTTTAATCCTCTATGGTTAGATGAGGACCTTGTTTTAGTTAGTAAAAACAAAAGAAACTCTAGAAACTTATTGAGAATTCGTTTAGTACAAACTTAATCAAGCTTGGTGTTCTCAAGATCTAATAACTTGCAATGGTCAAATGAAGTTGCTAAAATCCAACCCGATGACTTGTACTCTTGGGCACAAAAGTGTCGTAAATTATGTTATATTTGATATCCCTATATATGACCAAATAGTAAATTTTTACATTCTAAACAACCATGAGCTCATTGTTTGATCATAGACCTTTAACCCTAACTCTAATTTTTGGCATGCACAAAAGCCCCATAGGAGAGAATTATAACCAAAAGCACTTGATCTTGAACAAAGATAATGTTGATCCTTTTTTTAATATTTAAATAAGGAATTAAATCTACTATTACATAAAGACAAACTGACATGACATCCATATCTACTTCCATTAACAAGTTCCCTATCAAGGTGTTGTGTAAAATGGAAAATAGAATGGCCAACCCTTTTTGTAATAAAGAGTGTAAGATTGCTAGAAAAGTCATTAGGGATGTTTCTAATGAGTCCTTAAAATATAATAAGATAAGTAGGTAAAAAGTCCTAATTAAAAGGGAAGAAATGTATCATAGAAATAGAAAGCAACCTAAGCTTTTGCACCTGTCTAAGCTAGATCCTAAGAAATTTTAGAAGCAACTTCTAACTCATAGAATTAAAGAAAAAAATATGATTCCCTCGAGGGCCCATAATTCCTATCTTAAAAATATTTACAAATCTCTTGATGTTGTGAACAATATTCAAACACTTTCCCTAAAGAAGAAATTTTTTTATATAGAACACATAAGTTTAGGGTTAAACATATCGTAAAAGAAAAGCTAAAAACATGTAAGGCTACCAAACATATATCTTAAACATTAGAGTGTAACAGCCTTGGTAAAAAAATCCACGTAATAAAGTTAATAAAGGAAAAATAATAACCATGGTCATGGGACACATATTCCAAGTTGAATGTTGGGCAAAAACATAGTGATGGGGATCACTTGTGATTAATTAATGGCTATGGAAATTGGCAAAGGCAATGGAAAAGGCTTTGGAAAGGCAAAGTGGCATTAATTGGCATTTTATTTATGAAAATAATGGAAATTAGGAGAAAAGGGAGGTGAAAGGTCACAAGTTGCATGTGAGGAGGAAAATGAAGGAAAATAATGGAAAATGAAGAAAATAGAGGTTTCATTAATAAAAGGGCTTTCGAGGACCAATTTGTAACTTTTGGTCAGTTCAGCTTTTTGTCAGTTCATTTTTGGTGCTCTCATTTTCTACTCTCTCTCTCTCATACTCTTGGACACTTATAGTTTTCTTGGAGCACTCTTGGAGGAGTGTGGCATATTGGGGATTTAGAGCAAGAAGGCAAAGGAAAAGTAGGAAAGTGCAAGAGGACATTGGGATTAGTAGCTACAACGGGTTTTGCTTGCAAGTACCAAGTTGCATGTATGATTTCCTTGCTAGTTTTGGAAGGCATAGCACATGCATGTGGTTTCTTGGTTATGATATGTCATTGGAATGGAGGATTGCCTGGATTGATAGTGGATTTGCTAAGCCTTTCCATTTCCTAGATAGTCATGGTGTTGTGGGTTTTATCTTTATTTTCTAATTGGTGCTCATGTTCCTTTGGTTGTGGGTTGAGTTATTAGTTCCTGGAAGCTTTGGTTGGACAAACGATCTGGAAGCCCTGTAACAACTTGGGTTGACTTACTAGCCTTGAAAGCCTTGGTTGGACAAACGCTCTGGAAGCCCTTGGTGGGTTGAGTTACTAGTCCTCGAAGCCCTGGTTGGACAAATGCTCTGGAATCCCAGCAATAGCTATGGGTTGAGTTACTAGTCTCGGAAGCCCTGGTTGGAACAAACGCTCTAGAACCATGGACAACTTGGGTAGAGACCAATCTGGTGATGGTTAGTGATGTCCGACCATGAGGTGAATCATTGGTTGAGTGTTGAGGTGTTTTGGCCTCTAGAAACCCTAGTTTGGTTTTGATTGAGTTGCTTTATGAGATCCCATATTCATGCTTGGAATATGGCACGTGGGTGATTGGTTGAAAGAAAGATTGGGTTCTGCCAATCTATGGTCGAGTGGTACGTGGAAGTCACAAACCTGGTTTCATTTTTCATATGTTAAGAAGCAATCATTTCCTCTTGTATTAATGGGTAAATATACTTGTTCATATGTGGTTTTTATGGTTGTTATATCCTTGTTATTTATGTTGGTTATGAGTATGTTTTATGACAGGCTTGATGTATGGATATCATCATGTTTTGATTAGTAATTGAAAGTACAATGGATACATGACCTAATAAATGATAATGTAGTTATTGTGATGGAGCAATAATGCTTCCTTATGAATCTCAGATAAGTATGATACCCCTATGCTCAGATCTATTGTTATGACTTGTAGATTACATATTTGTGACATGTTTGACGAAATCCATGTCATGGCTAGTAGGGGTCCAGTCAAGTCATTGATCAAATGTTTGCATTAGTAATCTTGTTTCAGTGTTATTTACCTTTTCTGGAAGTTTCATGAAGTTATGGGCAGTGGCCTGAGTCTTGACCCTGAAAAGGTGGCACAGAATTTGGGGTCGTTGGCAAAGAACTGCCTGAGAAAGGCCACAGTCGCATGGATGCCTTGCTGTGGGAGTGACTGGAGGGTCTCAGTCGCATGCATTCCTTTTCAAGGGAGCGACTGAGGCTCTAAGGCAGTGAAAAGGCAAGTTGTCTTAGGGGTTGGTCACTTGGAAGGGTTGGTTGGCTCCTGAAGGTTTTGTAGCATGTGTGGAAGGTCAGATTGGTTGTCTTTTGTCAGTTCCACTTCCTTAACTATACATGGGGAGTTGAGTCACATCATAGTAGCCTCTTGTCACGTGTTTACTCCAACGGACTAGTTAACTTGAGTAAATGTGGGAGGAGGGTGGTTACAAAGTGGTATCAGAGCATGGTTCAGTACCCCTTAGACTCGATGGAGAGTGTGTGTGTTGGTCGTGCATACATGTCGATTACATATGTGTTCCTTATGCTTGTGGTCTATGTTCTTATTGCATATGCATGGTGTTGTTCATAGTTGCAATGGTGTCTCCATGTGAAAATTTGATGGTGTTGTTATTGGATGTGGTCGTCATGAGTGCATGTCGGTTGTGCATTGGTCATGCATGTTAGTGTTTATATGTGTTATGAATACATTGACGTGGTCATAGTTGTCATGGTATGTGGTTGGTATGGTCATGCATTGATGACTGGATAATGGTTGAAATGATGATTAAATGTTGATATGATTATGTTTATATATGTATTGCACTAATTTGGTTGGTCTTGCAGACGAGATATCCTCCCCTGAACTAAACTGAGGTACGTTGGTTTGTTTATGATTTGGTTTAGCTAACATGATATACCTTGCAGGAAGAGAATATCAAAGATGACTAGAAATATGGTAGACTACAACTCACGAGATTCTCCCTATAGATTAGATGAGAAGCATGGTGAGGGATATTCTCCTGACATAGCAGACACTTTGAGAAGTTTGAAGGAAGAAATAAGGAGTTGCAAAGAAGATAATGACTGAATCATTCAATCACAAGAGAGACTTTCTAGGGCACAGGAGAAACAAGCAGAGGTCAATGTGGTGATTCTTCAAAGCTTGTCAGACTTGTAGAGACAAGGACCACTTAGAATCAATCATGGATAGGAGGATAGGACTAATGGAGCATATGGTAGCAGGTTACATGGTGGAACAGGTTGGATAGATATGAAACGGTTAGAGATGGAAGTTTCATAGATACACTCGATAGACAAGGTAGTGAACATGAGCTTTACTCTAGTTCTGGTTCAGACAGGTATCATGGTCATCATCGTTATCATCCTTACAGGAGGAGTGACAGGGGATATTTTCCGAATGAGTTCAAGAAAGAAAAGCCACCTACATTTGATGGGGAAATGAAGAAATCATAGGATGTTGAAGCATGGTTTCTTGGGATGAATAAGTTCTTCAGGCTACATGATTACTCAGCGAACATGAAAGTCAAGATAACGACATTCAATCTTAAAGGTAAAGCAGATATTTGGTGGGAAGATGTAAATAATTTCAAAGGTATTCATGAAGAGGAGTTGACTTGGAGTGAGTTCGAGAGACTATTCAAGAAGAAGTATAGATCGAAGAAATACTACGATGACATGGAAAAAATTATATGTGTTGAAGATGGGATCTATGATCGATGAGGAGTACACTAGTAGATTTTTAGAGTTATTGAGGTATGTGCCTTAACTCAAGGAGGAGAAGGCCAAGATTCAGAGATTCATCAATGGGTTGTTGGTAGCATTCAAAGACATGATTGAGTTTGATGAGCCTAGATCATTGGAGGAGGCCATCCGGAAGCTAAAGCATTGTTTTGAGCAATCAAAGCGCAGATTTGAGACTAAGTCGAACTGGAAAGGTAATGCAAAGAACAAAGGAAAATGGGACAAGAAGCGAAAAAGACCCACACAAGACCTCAAGATACAAGTAAAAAAGAGAATGTGACACTGCATAAGAAGTTCTATACATCTGATAGAGGATAGGAATTTCAGCGCGAGGAGAAAAACAAGGGTGCAGGTTGGAAGCCTTTGTAGTGTTGGACTTGCGGTGGAGAGCATTATAGGAGAGATTGTCCACATCATCAGGGTGGTTGACCATAGATTTACAATGCGCAGGAGGCACAGGCAATGGGGGATGTTGGACAGAGCGTTCCATGGATCTATGCAGCATTGGAGAATAGGCAGGCAGATCACCAGGCGACTATTATCAAGATGGACGATAAGCTTTGTGATCAAGTTGTTTCTATTTTGATTGACCCTAGATCTAATTATAGTTGTGTTAATCCTAACCTGGTGGATAAGTGTGGTTTGAATAAAGAAGTGCATGCATAATATTGGTTATTGCAGTTGGATATAGGTACAAATAAGAGAGTTCATCATTGGGTAAGAGCTTGAGCATTTTAGTTGATTAGCACTTTTGAATGTATTGACGTTGGGATCATATAATATGTTGTTGGGAATGGAGTGTTTGTATCTTCATAGAACCAAGGTGGATTGTTATGACAAGGCTATTGAGTGTCTGGATGATAATGGGGAACAAAGAGTCTTGCAGGGTAAGAAGAAGGCAACATCAATTAGAATGGTGACAGCTATATAGGCAAAGTGTAATCGCAGGAAAGGGTGTATGTTATTCGTAGTGCATATTTCTAGTGACAAAGGGAAGGAAGTTGAGGATGTGGATGTCTTGTGCAGGTACCCAGTTCTACATCAAGTTCAGGATGTGTTTTGGCAGAGATTTCAAAGTTTCCACCTCATAGGGAAGTGGACTTTTCTATTGAGTTGGTACCAGGGACAACACCAACACTAAAGGCGCCTTACAAGATGAGAAAACTGAAGTTAGTGGAGTTGAAGTTACAATTGAAGGAAATGCTTGACAAGGGATACATTAGGCCAAGTGTGTTGCCTTGGGTTGCACCAGCGTTGTTTGCGAAGAAGAAGGATGGTACTCTCAGGTTATGCATTGATTACAAGCAGTTGAACAAAGTGACCATCAAGAACAGGTATTTGTTGCCAAGGATTGATGACTTATTTGATCAATTGAAGGGAGCATCAGTGTTCTTGAAGATTGATCTGAGATCATGATACCATCAGGTACGCATCAAAGATGAAGACACCTATAAGACTCCTTTCTGAACCAGGTATGGGCATTATGAGTTTGTTGTTGTTCCATTTGGTTTGACTAATGCTCAAGCTACTTTTACGTGCGTGATGAATAGTGTATTGTGTTCTTATTTAGACAAGTTTGTTATTGTATTCATTGATGATATATTGGTATATTCTAAGAATGAGGAAGAACATGTCGAACACTTAGCAACAATATTGATATTTCTAAGAGAGCATCAGTTGTATGCCAAGCTTAGAAAATGCATTTTCTTTCACATAGAGGTACACTACTTGTGGCATGTGATTTCCAAGGAATGCATAGCAGTGGATCCAGAAAAGATAAGGGCTATCATGGAGTGGGAAACTCCTATAAATGTGGATGAGGAAAGATCATTTATGGGGTTAGTAGGTTATTATATGAGGTTCATCAAGAACTTCTTAGATATTGCTTATCCTATTACGTCATTGTAAAGGAAGGGTAAGAATTTTAAATGGACAAAAGAATGTGTAACAAGCTTTGAATAATTGAAGTGGTTGTTGATGAATGCTATAGTGTTAAAGATTGCAGATCCAGACAAAGAGTTTGTGATATTTACAAATTCTTACAAGAGAGGACTTGGTGGAGTCTTGATGCAGGAAGGACATGTAGTAAGCTATGAATTAAGGAAACTTAATGAGCACAAGCAGAATTATCCAACACATGATCTTGAGTTGGCAATGATCATCCATGCTTTGAAGATGTGGAGGCATTATCTTCTTGGCGGATAGTTTATCTTGATGAGTGATCACAATGGAATGAGGTATCTATTTGAAAAACCGAATCTGAATGTCAGGCAATCAAGATGGTTAGAGATGATTAATGAGTTCAACTTTGAGATCAGGTACATTAAAGGTAAAGAGAATAGGGTTGCAGATGCTCTTAGCAGGTGAATACAAGTAAATCATATAGCAGATATGAGCTCTATGGGACAGATTTACAGGATCAGATCTTGTAGGGAGGACAACATGATGACAGGTATATGAAGCTTATACATAGGTTACAGTAGGATACAGGTGATAAGGATGTGGACTATTGTCTCACAGTGGATGGCTTGGTCAGATTTAGTGACAGGATGAATGTGCCAGACAACAGTGAGCTTAAGAAGCTTATCTTGAGGGAATTTCATTGCTAATCCATATTTAGGTCACTCAGGATATCAGAAGATATTGACAGCGGTGAAGAAGTTCTACTATTGGCCGAATTTGAAGAAGGAAGTGGAAGAGTTTGTGGCTAGGTGCTTAGATTGTTAATAGGTAAAAGCAGAGTGTAAGCCTCCAAGTGGTCTTCTACGGCCGATTCTGATTCCAAAGTGGAAATTGGAGGTCATTTCCATGGACTTCATTATAGGTTTTCTGAGGACATCTAGACAACATGATTCCGTCATGGTTGTGGTGGACAAGTTGACAAAGGTAGCACACTTCATTCCAGTGAAGTCTACATATTTAGCTAATGATGTAGCACAGGTCTTCATCAGAGATGTAGTGAGGTTGCATGGTGTATCGAAGAAAATTGTGTCAGACAAGGATGCCAAGTTCACTTCTATATTCTGGAAAGAGTTATTTGCAGGTTTGGGTACAGAGTTGGCCTTCATCACATCTTATCATCCACAGATAGATGGAAAGACAGAGAGGGTCAACATGATATTGGAGGACATGTTAAGGATGTATGTGATGCATCAACAACAAAAGTGGGAAGAGTATTTGTTACATGTCAATTTGTCGCCATGACACTTGATCAGTTTATGGGTCTTTTTACCATCCGTGAACATGTTTGACTCAACTCCCTTAGAAGTCAAACAACTCAAAATATTTTGAAATAGATGAGAAGTTTTAGAAAAATAGTTGTCACACCTTGTTAAGTTCCACATGCACCATTTTCTCTCGATTTTCTCACACATGCACTGAAATTGACTCTGAGAATAGTGCAGATCCGCGCTCTATCTACCACTATAAACTCGTGCAGGTGAATTCTAGAAATTAAAAATAAAAAGTACATTCTACAAACATAGTTAGTCGAATATTTCCCAACTGAAAGCTTCTAGGTGATGACTATTTGAACTATAACCCTCAAATGATGCATCTGCATCCATTTTCTCATGGTAACCTAATCCCTCAATAAAGTAGTCTCATCCTCCTCTTGTGGATATGAAACTTCCTCCTCTTGGCCTATAAAATGACTAGAGGGTAGAGGGATTAAGGAGGTCAGAACTGAGAGAAGACAAACTTATGTCGTTGGTTTGAGATTGGAAAGCTTTTCAACTAAGGAGGAGATTGAAGGCATTTGGGAGGGACCTCACGACATCAAGGCAAAGGTTGTAAGGCTCCTCTTAATCTTTGATTAATACAAATGAACAATGTCTCCCATTGATTTGTCTTATTGGAATGATGAATGGTTTAAAATTGTTTATAATGTTTATTAAGACAAATTCAATCCCTAATTTCCTTGATCATTAGGTTAAGTCGTTTGGATTATTATATCGCATGTGCTTTTGATCCTTTTATGGTCGATGTTTGCAGGTCTTTTCAAGCATTGAAAAGCTGCATCGAATCACAACAAGGGATTTTTATCGAGCATTTTGTGAAAGAGGCAAGAAGCTCATCCATTAGCTTTAATTCTTATAATTCAAACGAGTTCGACTTAGGGAAAGAGTCAGTTCAATGATCTTGCTTGTTTCTAGTTTCCATCAAGGATCTAGGGAGATTGCTCTTGCCCGCAAGAGGGATTGTCTGGTGTAACAAATTGGCAACCATACTGGGGAGTGTCTCTGTTCTCGTCTTTTTCCTTAGTTTTGCTTTCTAATTTTTTTTATTTATCTAGACTTGAGTCTTTATAAATTAATGGCCTTTTAGATCTGAGTGGTCGAATTTTCGATTTATTTTTTTTCTTGAGTTTTCTTCCCCTGCGTCATTTCTATTTGCTAACAAATCACAATTCTGTGCCATTTTTGCCGTAGAAATAGAGCGCATGCGCTCTATTTTCTACTATAAACCTGGGTAGGCCTTGTTTTTTTTTTGAAAATATTGTTTTTGCTTCAATCCAGGCCTGAATTTGCTTTTCTGGAAGTATCATTATCTTTGTTTGGACTATGTTGTGTCTCTTCTAAACTCAGTTGACTGCTTTGTTAATGATTTTTGAGAATTAGGTCTTTTTGAAAGAATTACTTAGGGTTTTGCCTAATTGATTTGTTGATTGATCAAAAACAAGATAGAGTATCTTTTTGCTTATGATATTCTTATTTTGTTCTTCCAAATACACTGTTAAGCCTTAGTTGTTGCTTATTTGTGGTCGAATTCACTTTGAATTGCAAATTAGGGTTTTGTAAGACCTTGTGCTTTTGTGAAAGAATTGTAGTTATTTTTGCTTGATAAAAAAGATTGTTGCTTTCATCTTGGAAATTTCTTCGCAATTGCACTATTATTATCATTAAATCAAAGCATTCATAGGGGAAACTGTCTTTTCTCCAACTCTCTTGATTGATTTCTATGTGCTTTAAAGTTTTGAGTGATTAGAGAAAAATAACATTTTGGCTTATTTGATGATTAGGGAAATCTGGAAATTAGTTTTTTGATTGAATTTTCATTACATAATAGTGAAATTGGTTGCTTAAGAAAATTGGAAAAGTTGTGAGTTTTTGTATTTCATTTTTCAAAAAATCAAAGAAACTCTTTCTTTTCTCTAAATAGGATTTCATCGAATTTGAAAGTTGCTATTGCATTTTAGAGTGCATTAGGATTTCGAGTCTTTTCATAACATCATAAGTTTCACCTTCATCACCCATTTAGTAAAGAACAACTTAATAATACAACGTTAATTAAAATTCATCTAGAATTTTACATTTTTTTAGGGCTTTGGAATAGGGAAGGAAGTAAACTTTCCAAAGCTACAAATGAACAATAGAATCTTTAGCTAGGGAGAGAAAATCCAATTATTTCTGTTTTGCTCTGGGAATCTCTTCTTATACATGAGTTAAGCACGAGATTGTGTCAAATTTGGTGTAGTGATCGTACCCACTTCATCAGCCTAGATATAGTGATTTGCATGCATTACAACGGTACCGAAAGGTACTTGGGGTCACTTGAAAGTAAACCTCCAATTGATCATGTGGAGGAGCCTTCAAGGGGATTGAGCTTGTTACTCTGCCCTTGCATGTATGTCCGATCTGTGACTGCCCCCCCAGGTAAAATTGTTGCATTTGGTAAAATTAGTGACTATAATCCTAGGGATATACCTAAGGTGGCGACATAGGGAAGGTCCTATTGTACCTGGAACAGACGTCGACTAGACTCACTTGGACTTTTTGGAGGGTAATCTTTGCTTGAGATGGTTTATAGAAGAGTTACTTGCACCAGATTATTTCATTGAGTAGGTTATCAGGGTAACGGTTCCAAATGCTCATTTTTATAAAACTTTTCAACTTGATCTCTGCAATGTTGGATTTCATTACCAACTAGTAACTATTGATCTCTATGAAGAGTCAGTTTGTATGGTTTGAACTCCTACATTTTTAGCGGGTGTTACTTTTTGTGTTGTTTTAATTTTTAGATACTTTATGTGTAATTTAGATATTGTGTAATTAATCATTGAAATTTTTTCATTTTGGCGGAACTACCAAGGCAATCACGTAGGATACTCAGGGATCCCCTTGAGTATACACCAATTCAGTTAGAAAAGATTAAAGCCGAAAAATCTAAATCATTTGGATCCGGAACTATAGCAGAAACTGAAACTTCTACTATAATAGATTCTGATGTAAGAGGAATTGAAGTTAATCAATCGATAACATCTACTATTTTAGGCCTTGAAGTAATAGAAAATGAATTTGATCAAACTCATAGATTAATATCACACTCAGAAGCAACTGATTTACAAATTACTAAACTCGTTCAAACTGAATCAGATATTGGAGACTTTTCAGATACAAACCCCATTTCTGAACCAGATATTGACGAACCTAAGTATGATATTTCTGAGCCTGAGATTCATACATCTAATACAAAGCATATTCTGGATCCTCCACTTTCATTGTGTGTGAAATTCATTATTACTGATAGTCTCCCTCCTAGTCTCATTACCATTGAAGAACTTGTTTCAGATGAAGAGGAAGAACCCATAGTTTCTACCAGTGAACCTGTAGATATCTCAAAGCTTTTGTTTAGATCTCTTCACCCTAACCCTTGGTATTTCACACCCTTGAACTTTTTAGGACAAGGGATTCCGCGATACACGACTCCTTATTCTACCATACTAGGTTTTGACTGGTCTATGATGGCTTATAGAAGTACCTCATCAGATACGTCCATGTTTTCTACTTCTCCGAAGTCAACATTGTATGGTGGTTTTCTACCACCTAGATATCACTCTCTCGTAGGATCTTATTCAGGAGCTTCTTCCTCAGACTCATCTTCAAACATGTCAACTAGTGTAATTAACCCTACCAATGAAGGTTTAACATCTAAAAAATATATTAATATGATTTCTGGTAATGTTGGTAATCGACAAACCAACCCAACAGGTGGTTATTACCCGCCTAGGGGACAACTATCATATCCTCCTGTTGGAGGACAACCCTTTGGTGGATCTTACCTCACAGTTGGGGGGAAACCCCCTGCCAGGAATTACCTTAATTATGCTCAAATTCCTCAAACCAGTTTTGGTGAGCCTGTTATGCCTCAACCCATTGTCGGAATGCCTTACCCTGGAATGAATACAATCTGAAACCCTTCGTTAAATCAACAGTCAATTCCGGTTTCTTCTCAAGTGCCTTTGTACCAACATTTTCAACCTCTCAGACAACCCATACAACAAATACCTTTTCAAGTCCAACCAACTATCCAGGTTAATCCATTGACACATACCCAACAACCACTTCAGCATCCTGTCCCAAGTACTCCTAAAAAATTGGTGTAGTCTGTTGTCTCAACGACTGTTCAGAATCCAAGTTCAGGTTCGCCTCAAACTCCCATTCCAGGAGTATCGCAGGTACCTGTCCTGCTTACATCACAGGTTACTATGCAACCCCTTGTTCAGTCTTTACCTCAGGTATCTGGTGTTCAACCCATTCCTACAATTCTGTCAACACCCCAAATGCCTTTTGTACAGCCTAACGTCCCATATATGCAAGTATCGTTTCAAGGGCTACCTTTCCAAGGTTTACTCCAGAGTTAGTTTGTTCAAGGACCATCTTTTCAAACTCAATTTATCCAAGGTCAACCTTTGCAAATAAACCCTTTCAAGGACAGTTCATCCAAGGTTAAATGGGTAAGAGTCTCCCTTTTCAGAATCAACCATACCCAACTCATATGTTTCAACAACCTATACAATTGCAATATGGCATGGCTCATCCTAGATATCCAGGAGGTATGCAGATTCCAACTACTCAGGCTATCCTAGGACATCCTGGATATCCTCCTTCCGGTACGGGGCTCGTCCCTCGGGGTTATCAGTATCCATCTCAGGTTCCTAACCGCTAGTTTCCCTTCATTGCAACTTTGGATTTTCCTGACCTCTCTCGGTTAACTAATGATCCACTTTTTTATTTACCATTTTGGCAAGGCATTCATACTAAGTTTCCCAGTGATATTCCTAAGTTTGAAGGTAAGTCAAGTGAAGATCCATCCAACCATTTTATGACTTATCATCTTTGGTACATTTCCAACTCATTAATCGACGATTCTATTAGATTACAACTTTTTCAATGAACCTTAACCGGTTCGGAAGCCAAATGGTACATAGAATTGTCGCATGCTTCCTTCGGTACATTTAACTCCCTTGCTACAACTTTTTGACCCATTTTCAGTTGTCCATTCGATATGATAATGGAATTGAACTTTTAACTTCTTTGAAATAGTCAGTGCCAACCCATATCTCAAATCACATTCACAAATGGAGACAAAGACGTCGCCTAGTTAAATTTTACATTCCAGACCAGATTCTGGCCGAATGGTTCATAAATCTCTTTTACTAGTAATAATTGAAGATGTGGGCCAAAGGGGGTGTTGTAACTGAAGAGCAGGTAAATTCTCGTGCCCAATACCTTGATCTTGTTTATACTCAGTCTAGTACTTTGTATGAAAAGATCCTAGATTTACCCCAATCTAGTCAAACTAATCCAACTCTTACAGGATCACATGCCGCTGATGGCATGATTGGTTCTGTGAGCTATAAATCTAAGAACAAAAAGAAAAATTCTAAGAAAACTCAGATTTCAGCTCTACTTGATTCACTTGAAGAAGATCCTTCTCCCGAAATTACTTCAGAAATTGACGTCGTAGAGTCATCTACCGACAAGGTTAAGCAATCTGGAGATAAGAAAAAGGGAAAAGGAAAAACTAAACAAGGCACTCGTTCAAAGGAGAAATCAAACAAGATCGAACCGTCTGATGAAAAGAGGAAACCTAGGTATTCTTGCTTAATTTGTGAGGAAGATCATTACACGGAGGAGTGCCCACATCATGCCAAAGTTTCCAAATTCATAAAAAGTTCACCCACACCCACTGTTTTGAAGGATCCTTTTCCTCCCCAAGATAGTAAAATAGTTTCTCATGACCAATACTCCTCATCCTCATCGGCAGATATCATGATGATGTCTTCTAGAGTTATGGTAGCAACAAGATCCAAAGATTACATGTCAAAGAGTCATGTTGAACATGGAGATGACTCTAGTTCACCTGGTCAATCTTCCACATCTACTCCTCCTTCTTCTGAACCTCCACCTCCTAAGGGTATGCTTCGAAAGTTGGCCTTTAATCCTCATGCGAGGGCTGCTCAAAACTATAACATCGTCGAAGATCTGGCTATGTCACCTTTGGCAATGTCTACCCTTGAAGTGCTACAAACTTGCCCACCACAAAGGAAATTATTATTATCAGCCATAGGAGCAGTAGATCCTCAAGACTCCAATTTGATTGTTTTCGATCTCGAAAATCATGTCCTGCATCTCCCGCACCAACTGGCTTTTCAGATACCAGTTCACGTCAAAACTCAATGAGTTTTTCGAACAGTTATTGACGAAGGAGCGTTGACATGTATTATGTCCATTGCCTATTGGAAAGCCTTGGGTTCTCCAACAATCAATCAATCTCCCACGACTTTGAAAGCCTTCGATGGAAGAGGTTTTCATCCATATGGACTTTTAAATTATTTGCCAATCGAATTAGAGGGCAAAACGATTGCTATAGACATTGAGGTTGTTGATGCTCAACTTGACTATAACCTTTTGCTTGGTCGGAGCTGGACTTATGCCATGGAGGAAAGAATCTCGTCATATTTTAGGATGATTATGTTTCTTCACAAAGGAAGAATTGTGAAAGTGGACCAATTATCCTACTATACCTCAAACCCTAATTCCACTAGTAGTATCCCATTTGTTGGAAAAGAAACCACTCCATATGAAGAAGTTGGCATTGGTCTCCTCAAATACTCATCTTTGATGGGAACTTTCGCGTTCCCTCCACCCATTTTCCTTCATAATGAAGCACAGATTAACATGATTACATCAAGTACTTTCGAATTAGGAGGCTCGTGGAAAGTACCTTTAGAATAAAAAATGATCTTATATAGCGATGAAATGCCTTGTAGCCCTTTTGAGTTAGCCTATGAGGAAATTCAGTCTTTTTCCAACTCATCACATCTGAAAACAATCACACAAATATGATTATTGATGAATATTCTCATTTGTCATGTTTGGAACCAATCTCTATGCCTGATCCTTTTAACACAGATTTTTTGATTGATGAAGGAATTATGGAAGTTATGACCTTGGACAAAATTCCATGGAATGATACTCATCGTCGTTAACTTTCTTGCCATCCTTTGAAAAATTGAGAATAATTTCTCGTCTATGTTTTCATCTGAGACCCTTGGTGATCCTCAATGTCCAATATCTACCCTTTCTTCCAATTCTGAACAGAATTTAGGGAACATATCAGCCACGATACCTATAGACATCTCAATGAAACCTGAGATAACTGAAAATATTCATATAGGAGCTTCTTGTTCATTATAAGAGATTCAAACTTATAAAACCCTATTTAAGGAATTTTGAGACATCTTTGTCTGGTCGTGTGAAGAAATGCCAGGATTGACCCTAGCATAGTTGTACATGAAATAAAAACTTATCTAGATGCTAAGTCAGTTAGACAACGATCACATCCTATACATCCACGAAAATCTGCCGCTATCAAAACTGAGGTTGAAAAATTGCTAAAAGCAGGATTCATTTACCATGTTCCTTTAACCGATTAGGTATCAAATATTGTGCCCGTTAATAAAAAACAAGGAACTATTCGAGTATGCGTTGATTACCAAGATATCAATAAAGCATGTCCCAAGGACAATTATCCAACTCCGTATATCGACCAGATTGTCGATTACTGTGCCGAAAATGAAATTTTTTCCTTCATGGATGGATTTTTTGGCTACAATCAAATAAACACTCCCTGCCGGTCAATATAAAACCACATTTATATGCCCATGGGGAACTTTTTCTTATTGCAAACTCCCATTTGGCATAAAAAATGTTGGCGCCACTTTTCAGTGAGCCATGTCTTATGCATTCCATAATATCAAGCATGCTGTCCAACCTTATTTTGATGACCTACCGGCTCATTTAATGAAAAGGCATGATCACCCATTACACTTGAAAGAAATTTTCATTAGGTGCAAACACTACAATATTTGCTTGAATCCACACAAATGTGTGTTTTGTGTGCAATCAGGTCGGCTTCTAGGTTCCATCATTTTGAGGGAAGACATTTGTGTCGACCCCCTCAAGGTAGAGGCAACTTTGAATTTGCCCGCTCCTTCTAGCCTTCCTCAACTCCAAAGTTTTCAAGGGAAGGAAATTTTTTTGCATAGATTCATCCACAATTATGCTGAAATAACCTAGGGTTTTTCTCGACTGTTGAAAAAGGGCATTCCATTTTTTTGGGATGAGCTTGCTGATAAATCTTTTGATGCATTAAAACATGCACTGACCAAGGCGTCGTTAGTGCATCTGCCCGATTATCATCGAGATTATTTTCTATACTTAGTTGCATCTGATGCCACCATTGGCATGGTGTTAGTCAAAGAGGATGATTCTAGCAGTGAACACGTGATTTACTATTTGAGTAGGAGTTTCAATAAAACTAAGATCAAATACGCATAGGTGGAGAAGCTAGCCTTGGCACTATGCAAGTTGTTCAACGATTTTATCACTATATACTTCTCCGAAAAACAATTTTCATTTCGAATTGCAACCACATGATGTACATTCTCACTAAACAATTGCTAGGGGGGAAATAATCCAAGTGGATAATTATCTTACAAGAGTTTGATTTGGAATTTGAAAAATCCAAATCAAAGAAATATTTGATTTTCACTGAACTATTGTGTGACTTTCCTCATACTGATATAGAAGTTGTAGCAGAAGATTCTTTTGCTAATGAATCTCTCTTTCTTATTAGTACGTCGGATCCGTGGTATGGAGACATCATTATATATCTCCAAACACAAACATTTAGGCCTGAGTTATCCAAAACTGATTGTCGTCGAATTCGATACCAATCCCAACAATACAATATTATTGGTGACACTCTTTATCGTCATGGTGCCGATTCTATATTCTGACGTTGTTTAACTTTGCAAGAGGCCGAAAAAACATTAAATGACTGCCACTCTGGAGCATGTGGCGGTCACATGTTTAGGTATGCTACTGCCCAAAAGATATTACGTGTTGGCTATTTTTGGTCGTCAATGTTTAAAGATTGCATTAGTACAGTCCGCAAATGCCATAATTTCCAAATATATGATCGCAAAATGCGAGCACCTCCAACTCCTCTTCACCCATTAGGGAAATTTTGAGGTCTAAAATGGACCTCCTAAGGAAATTATAAAATAATAGTGGAAATAATAAAATAGAATTAGATTACATCATCAAATTTTAGAGGGGAAAAAGAAAAAACTAGTTTTTCAACTCTTATTTTCAACTTATCTCCCTATGGGTTTACTCAAATTTCGAGTAGAAACACTCGTTGGGTGTAGAATTTGATTCCTCATCCAAGGAGTACCCATGTTTCATACTTTCGGTGGAAACTACTACATAAAAAATGAGAAATACATGAAAAACATGATAAAAGTATGCAACATGGGTACTCCTTGGATGAGGAATTAAATTTTTCATCCAATGAGTACTCTTGCTCAAAATTTGAGTAAAAAATTAGGGAGATAAGTTGAACATACGAGTTGAAAAGGTAGTTTTATTATTTTATTATTTTTTAATCTTTTTACCTTTTTACTCCAAAAATTGTGAATCATCCCCCATGGTTTACATCATCATCTTGAATCCTATTGGTTCTTATAAAGTTTATTTTGGCTTTACATTTTTCTTAGGAGGCCCATTTTAGACCTCAAAATTCCCCTAATGCTATCATAGTTGTTTGTCCTTTTTCCAAATGGGGCATCGACTTCGTCACATGTAACCCTCACTCGGCTGAGGGGCATGGATACATTATCCTTGCAGTCAATTACTTTACAAAATGGGGCGACGCGATGCCTACATATAAAGACGACAACGAAACTGCAGCAATTTTCATTTTCAATCATGTGATTGTTTGGTTCGGTGTCCCACAAGCTATTGTTACAAACCATGGTAGTCATTTTCGTAAATTTATGATCGTCAAATTATTCGCACAACTCGGCCTTCGCTTTATTATCCATAAGATAATGGTCAGGTCGAAGATGCCAATAAAGTTTTAACCAATATCATTAAACAGATAGTTGGTACGCATAAAGGAAACTGAAATTCTATGCTCTTTTCAGCACTGTGGGCTTACCGTACTACTGTAAAAACATCGACTGGTTTTACTCCTTTCCAACTTGTTTATGGTTTGGAAGCAATATTACCTATTAAATGTGAAATCTCATCCCTGAAACTAGCTATCGAATTATTACCTACTACCTCTGCGGACAAAGAATGCTTTGTACATCTAGCTCATTTAGATGAAAAGTGTCGTAATGTTGTACTAGCTAGCGAGGCTCACCAGAAATGTGTCAAAGCCCAATATTATCAAAACGTTAATCCTCGTTCCTATTCAGAAGGTGACCTAGTCTTGGTTTATGATCAAGCTCATGAAAAAATAGGTGCAGGGAAATTCGAGCCCATGTGGCATGGCCCTTATACCATAAAACATGTATTAGCTAAAGATGCCTATGACCTAGTTGATTACGATTGTATTCCTTTTGGAAAGCCCGGAAATGGTCTTTACCTAAAGAAATATTTTGCATAAAATTTTGGTGAAGATCTGTACATTATTTACCAATTTTTAGGTGTGTGTGACGGTTAATGTGTTTTTATAATTGCTACTACTTCTCCTGCTTATCTCGTTTTTACACTTGATTTGCAGATGTTGACATTCTCTCAGATTTACATTGGATTTGCTCATGGCGCTAGTCGTAGTACCCAAAATTTATCTTCTGCAACCCGGGTTATCTATTCACCCAATGATGAGCTAGTCTCTATTCATGGAATATGTCTCGGTCAAACGACGAACAATATAGCGAAATATAGCACAGTCATTGAGCTATTAGCTGATGCCATCACATTTGGTATCCGACGTTTGATCATTAGGTTAGATTCACAGCTTGTGGTATTACATTTAAATGGTGTCTATACAGTAAGGAGTCCAACCATGTTAAGAGTATTTTTACGAGTCTATCTCTTGGAAAGGAAATTTGATTACATCGAATATCAACACATTCCGAGATATTTAAACACATTGACAAATGCATTGGTGAATCATGTGTTAAATAGACATTTTCAACATTTGTAAATTAAAAACAATATTCATTCATACATTGATCAAGATAAACATAGGTAAAAAGTAGTAGATATTTCATTAAAATAGAGTTTGTATAAAAGTGTGTGTCTACAAAATATGTCATCTGAGGACATAAGGCCCCGTGGCCTTTTATTTTCCGAATATGTTGACACCAAAAAGTCAAAATGTGGTCCTAGAAACTAGAACATCTAAGCATGATGATGCTCATGATAAAAAACGATAACACGAGCAACTCAACGCAGCAAATGTCTGAGAGGCCCTGGAACCCCAACTACATGTCTCTGATAGGTGTGTGGAATGTCATCAGTCCCAGTCTCTGGGATGTTGGAAGTCAACCTCTCAAGGTTATGCTCCAACTCTGTTAGGATATCATCTGCCTCTAGGTTCGTTGCCGCAGTTGCTATAGGCTGCTCACCTCATCTATCGTATCGTCTCAGCCCGGCTGGTCGGGTTGGACCCACATTTGCACATGCATTCGGATAATTAGCCTTTGAAGACCAAAAACACATAAAATTTGAAAATTTGAAAATATGTCAAAATGAGAAATTCTCACCTAGATCACCCCACTGAGTTCCAACTGGAAGTGGGATATTAGGATCACCTCTGTAATCCATCTCGGCATACAGAAAGTCCTCAATCGAAACAATTTGTTGGCCTAACCATTCAAAAAACTCTATCATATACCTCACTATTGGTCCATCACCTCCATGGCATGCCATCAATGCAACCCATCTCATCATGCGTGGATCCCTGGAACCCCCCTCGCCTGCCAAAATCTGTTGTGGTTGGAGGATAGGAACCATCTCTAGGGAAAAAGCAACAAGAATGGCACCATAACCAAAATTCTTCAGTTTTCCATTCTTGCACCTAGTCAACTGGCCCTTCATATTCACCACCATTGCCTCGCACCAGTTTTATACCATGGATTCCCAACATTCCACAACCGTCTGCATCTGTGCCCGTGTGGCTAGATGAAGGGCAGCACTGCCACACAGTTTGCAAACAGTGAAAGCAATGGTCCTCAGGGGCAAAAGCTCTATGGTCTAAATATCAATTCTTCCATCCTTGGGTGGTGCACCCCTGAAAAATCATTGTAGATACCCATCAATAGTATCTCCCCCCATCCTCAATCCGAATAGTGAAAGATCGACTCCCTAATGAGACAACCCAGTCAAGAAGTAGATGTCATCAGCATCAATGGTAAGGCAATGATTGGCAATCACAAAGCACTATTCCTGGACATTCCAGGTCCTTACTAGCCACATCATCAGATCTACCTGAGCTTTCATCCCAGGAATGAGCCAGTATTTCAGGAGGCCACAAGTCCTGAGAGCCTGCATGGTGGCCAGATCTGCCAAAGCTGTCGAATCATTGGCTTCATGCTCTCTTTCCCTCCACTCCATTTTGAGCAATCAAATGACCTGAAATGACCATTTTAAAGCAATTAGAATCATCTTAAAAACTCATATTATGTTTTTTCTAGCTCAAAACTTGTTTAAAAATAAAACCCTGGCGCCTGTGCGACCACCCTTTTTATAGACAGGACGCAACTGTGTGGTTTTTTCCCGCAGAATTCCGCGCAAGCCATGATTTTCCATGTGGAAAATTTTATCGCCCTGCGCGGCCCGATTGAACAAAACCCGTGCAGGGTCGACGACACATTTTTAAATGAAGGTGTGCTCTAAAAAATCAAATGAAAGTTCAAAATGAAATTCTAAACAGATAAAAAGCTAAGTTAAGGAGAGATATTCTACCTGGAAGAAACGATGCACGATTTCGTCCACTGGTTGGCCCGAACCAGTCCTGGAAGTCTGGTGGTAAAAACTCCTCTCTCTGCTATGAAATGGTGAAAATGCAAATGGTAAAAATAATTTACTTTTTCCCACTTTTATAAGTTTTTGGAGCTAAAAAATATTATTTTTTATGTTTAAAACCTTTTTGGAGGGAAAATAACATTTTTGAGTGGTTATGACGAGTTATTGAGTTTAAATGTGCAGGATCGATTACGGAGCGAAAATGAATCATTTTAACATTTTAGCAGACTTTTATCACTTTTCATGCTCTTAAAAAATTATGAAAAGCGAAAATCATGGAGTCTTCTTTTAAGCCCTTTTCAGACTCTTTCAAAATGAAAATATTGTCGAGTACTTGCTTGTTCGAACTCATAAAAGTAAATGAACAACCATCCACTCAGTATAAGTTTACCCCTTTTACGGACTGAGCTAGGATTGTTTACGAAAAAGGTATACGTTGACCGAACATGGTCAATAGAGTTCTCTCTTGTATTATTTTATCCTTTTTCGGACTTGAGAGACTAAAACTGACGAAAAAGAACCTGATGGAGTCTACTTATGTTTTTCTTTTGACTCTCTAAAAATGAAAAACACCGAGCTTTACTTTCTCTAGGCTCATTAAAATTTTACGTAAAAGAACTAAATGAGTTTCCTTTTTGTGTCTTTTTCAAACTCTTAAAATAAAATGACATCAAGTTACTCCTTTACTAGACTCGTAAAAACTAAATAGTATAGGACCCGTTAAGCATAACGGGACCGAACCATTCCTTCTTAGGGTTCGCTAAAAATACTTTGATGGACTCATTTGAAGGATGAGATTACGGTCAAAGCATATGTTATCCTCCTCAAGCTTGTGAAAAAAAAAGAGGTACTTTCTAGTAATGGTGGAGGGAAATTGGGAAAAAGTGTCCATTTTACATTATCATTTTTAAAAGATAGCATGTCGCTCTTGAACACGACACTCCGTCACACTCATGTCTGGGTTGGGAAATCTATTTTCCTTACAGTTAATCAAACCTCATTGAAAGTCTTCATGGTTTTTGGTATTATCGTTAAATCAAATGTTGCCAAATCATTGTTGTGTATTTATGTGTTCAGGAGAAGTTCAACCTCAGTTCAAAACCACTTTGCAAAATTTATGCCTTCAATCATGTCGACCATCCTTGGAAACTATTTTCGAAACTTGACACTATGTTTCGTGTTGTAGGTTTTCCTACGACGAATTACTTCCTATCGACTTCAACTCATTATCTAGGAAGTTGATTTAGAAACCTTCAGTACCTTGAAGCCCACATGCCTTAATGGAAGGTTTCTCGCTTTTGATGACAATTTCTCATCATTGGCCTTTGATCGAACGATTCTATGAGTGTTTAACTTCATATCACTTATTCACACTTCATATATTGTACTGGAAGTACCTTGAGAACCATTGTCATTATTGGTGGTTTCTCTCGCGCTTGTTAACGGTTCACATCATTAACCATTAATCAAGTGGTTTCTGCCATGTTCGACTTTCAGACATTCACTCGCATGGTTAGATTCATAGTATGAATAGAGAGATGGAGATCAAGACCCTAGATCTAGTTTCATCAATCTAGGTTGCGAGGAAATTTTATATTCAAGATTATGTAGACATATGGTTGTGTCCATGTTGTGTCTACCATCTATATAATTTTAGTTTTCCATGCTTGTTCATTGAGTTCGCATTACTTTGAGTATGGGAATTCCTACCTCAAAGATTATTTTTGATATATATTTGCATTGTGTTCCTTGAATGTTCCCTGTAGGTTTTCGACCATTGCCTCTGATCCGATCCTTGGAATGATAAAGCACTTCAACCTTTTAAACTTATTTTTACAGACTTCACACTTTAGGGGGAAATCAGTTACATGTCAATTTGTCGCCATGACACTTGATCAGTTTATGGGTCTTTTTACCATCCATGAACATGTTTGAATCAACTCCCTCAGAAGTCAAACAAATCAAAATATTTTGAAATAGAAGAGAAGTTTGAGAAAAATAATTGTCATACCTTGTTAAGTTCCACCTGAGTCATTTTCTCTAGAGTTTCCTACCCATGGGATGAAATTGACTCTGAGAATAGTGCAGAGCTACACTTTGTCTACCATTATAAACCCGCGGAGGTGAATTCTAGAAATTAAAAATAAAAAGTACATTCTAGAAACATAGTTGGTCAAATATTTCCCAACTAAAATCTTCTAGGTGACGACTATTAAAACTATAACCCTCAGATGATGCATCTCCATACCTTTTCTCATGGTAACCTAATCCCCCAATGAAGGAGTCTCATCCTCCTCTTATGGATCTGAAACTTCCTCCTCTTGGCCTATAAAATGACTAGAGGGTAGAGGGATTAAGGAGGTCAGACTCAGAGAAGACAAACTTATGTTGTTGGTTTGAGATTGGAAAGCTCATCATCAAAGGAGGATATTGAAGGCATTTGGGAGGGACCACACGACATCAAGGCAAAGGTTGTAAGGCTTCTCTTAATCTTTGATTAATACAAATGAACACTTTCTCCCATTGATTTGTCTTATTGGAATGATGAATGGTTTACAATTGTTTATAATGTTTAGTAAGGCAAATTCAATTCCTAACTTCCTTGAGCATTAGGTTAAGTCATTTGGATTATTATATCACATGTGCTTTTGATCCTTTTATGGTTTATGTTTGCAGGTCTTATCAAGCATAGAAGAGCTGCAGCAAATCAAAATGAGGTATCTTTATCGAGCATTTCGTGAAAGAGGTAAGAGGCTCATCCATTAGCTTTAATTCTTATAATTCAAACGAGTTCGACTTAGGGAAAGAGTCAGCTCAATTGTCTTTCTTATTTCTAGTTTCCATCAAGGATCTAGGGAGATCGCTCTTGTCTGCAAGAGGGATTGTTCGATGTAACATTATCATCCACTGGTTGAGTTTTCTTACAACAATGGGTACCAGGAATATTTTAGGATGAGTCTATTTGAGGCATTGCACGGGTGGAGTTATAATACTCCCCTCAGTTGGAGTGATCCAATGTATAGGGTGTTGATTGGACTAGACATGTTGGTAGAGATGGAATAGGAAATGTAGGTAATCAAGAAGAATCTTTAGGAAACACAAGATAGAAAAAAGATTTATACAGATCAGAACATGATGTTTAAGGAGTTTCATGTTGGGGAATAGGTGTACTTGCACATCAAGCCCAAGAAGGGATCCTTGAGGATTGGATCATGTGTCAGGATGGCACCTTGATTTTGTGGACCCTTTAGGATTCTTGAGAGGATTGGACCAGTAGCCTATCGAGTTGCACTGCCTATGACAGTGAAATTCCATGATGTTTTCCATGTGTCATTGCTTAAGAAGTATGTTAAAGATGATGATCATGTGATTGACTGGTCTGTATTGTAGGTGGAACTAGAAGGAGAATTCTAGTCGGAACCTCAATGTATTTTGCAGAGAAAGATGTTCATGCTCCGAAACTAAGCAATTGAGCAGGTTAAAGTGCAATGGAAGCACTTTGGGCCTGATGAAGCTACATGGGAGATGGCAGATTAGATGCGGGCTATGTATCCTTATTTATTCACTGGTTGAGTGAATGTTTTTGGCATATGTTTTGGTGTGATGTTTGGTGTATATATATATATATATATATATATATATAGATATATATGTATATATATGGATGTAAATAATGCCATGAGTTGTGTTATAAAGCTCTAATAAGTGGTATGGGTGTCATGTCGTTATGGTTGTCATGTGGTTACATTTCTCATTTTGGTTTGCTTCTCAGCAGGATGCTCATTGTAAATATTGAAATGAGCTAAGTTATAAAGTTCCTTGGGCAGTATGTTCTTCTTTTCAGCAGTATTATTAGTTGTAGGTGTCATTGAACATTGAGGATGGTGTTCCCCCAAGGGGGAGGGTTTTGTAACAACCCTGGTAAAAAATCAATGTAATAAAGTTAATAAAGGCAAAATAATAACCATGGTCATGGGACACGTATTCCAAGCTATATGTTGGGAAAAAACATAGTGATGGGGATCACTTGTGATTAATTAATGGTATTGAAATTGGCAAAGGAAATGGAAAATACTTTGGAAAGGAAAAGTGGCATTAATTGGCATTTTATTTGTGAACATAATGGAAATTAGGAGAGAAGGGAGGTGAAAGGTCACAGGTTGTAGGCGAGGAGGAAAATGAATGAAAATAATGGAAAATGAAGAAAATAGAGGCCTCATTAGTAAAAATGCTTTTGAGGATCAGTTTGAAGCTTTTGGTCAGTTCAGTTTTGGAACTCTCATTTTCTACTCTCTCTCTCATACTCTTGGACACTTAGAGTTTTCTTGGAGCACTCTTGGATGAGTGTGGAATACTTGGGATTTAGAGCAAGAAGGCAAAGGAAGAGCAGGAAATCACAAGAGGACATCAGGATCAGTGACTACAACATGTTTTTCTTGCAGGTACTGAGTTGCATGTATGATTTCCTTGCTAATTTTGGCATGCATGTGGTTTCTTAGTTATGACCTGTCATTGGCATGGAGGATTGTATGGTTTTATAGTGGATTTGCTTAGCCTTTCCATTTACTAGATAACTATGGTGCTGTGGGTTTTATCTTTGTTTTTTGGTTGGTGATCATGTTCCTTTGGTTGTGGTTGAGTTATTAGTTCCTGGAAGCCTTGGTTGGACAAATGCCATGGAAGCCCTGTAACAACTTGGGTTGAGTTACTAGTCCTAGAATCTTTGGTTGGACAAATGATCTGGAAGCCCTTGGTGGGTTGAGTTACTAGTCCCGGAAGCCCTAGTTAGACAAACACTCTGAAAGCCCAACAGTAGCTGTGGGTTGAGTTACTAGTTCTGGAAGCCCTGGTTGGAACAAACGCTCTGGAGCCCTGGACAACTTGGGTAGAGACCAATCTGGTGATGGTTAGGGATGTTCGACCATGAGGTGGAATCATTGGTTTAGGGTTGAGGTGGTTTGGTTTTGATTGAGTTGTTTTATGAGATCCCACATTCATGCTTGGAATATGGCACCAAGGTGATTGATTCAACTAATCTATGGCCAGGTGGTATGTGGAAGTCCCAAACCTAGTTGCATTTTGCATATGTTAATAAGAACTCATTTCCTCTTGTATTGATGGTTAAGTATACTCGTTCATATATGGTTTTTATGGCTATTATATCCTTGTTATGTCTGTTGGTTATGAGTATGCTTTATGACAGGCTTGATGTATGGATCTCATCATGTTTTGATTAGTAATTGAAAGTACAATGAATACATGACCTAATAATTGATAATGAAACTATTGTGACGGAGAAATAATGCTTCCTTACGAATCTCATATAAGTATGAGACCCCTATGCTCAGATATGTTGTTATGTCCTGTAGATTACATATTTGTGACATGTTTGATGAAATTCCTATCATGGCTAGTAGGGGTCCAGTCAAGTCATTGATCAAATGTTTGCATTTATAATCTTGTTTTAGTGTTATTTACATTTTCTGTAAGTTTCATGCAGTTATGGGCAGTGGTCCGAGTCTTGGCCCTGAAAAAGTGGCACATAATTTGGGGTCATTGGCACATAACTGCCTGAGAAAGGTCACACTCACATGAATGCCTTGCTATAGGAGTGATTGGAGGGTCCCAGTTGCATTCATTCCTTGTCAAGGGAGCGATTGAGGCTCTAGGAAAGTGAATAGGCAAGTTGTCTTAGGGGTTGGTCACCTGGGCGAGTCGGTTGGCTCCTGAAGGTTCTGTAGCATATGTGGAAGGTCAGATTGGTTATGCTTTGTTAGTTCCACTTCCTTAACTGTACATGAGGAGTTGAATCACATCATAGTAGCCTCTTGTCACATGTTTACCCCAGCGGACGGGTTAACTTGGGTAAATGTGGGAGGAGGGTGGTTACATAGAGGGTCTATCCTTATCCCTCACATCCATAAGCCCTTACATTTAGTAGTTAAAAAATACTTCTCTAAATCCTAGATTGAAAAATAATTGTACTTATTTTTAAAAAGGGGATAAAATAAATACCTCTAATTACTAAAACATTATGATTAGCCTGATTTCTATGGAATTATTTTGAAAAAGAAGATCTGTATATAGCTAGAAAGTCATGGAAAAGGAGTTAAAAGCCAAGCCAAATTTAAGAGCTGTCACTCAACTCTGAACCACCTTATTATGCTTAGGGTCATTGCAAAGGAGCATTGCAATAACAAAAGCATTATCTTAAGTTATTTTGTTGACTTTATAAAAGTTTTTGACACGGTACATAGGACTAACCTTTGGAATAGATTAAAAGAGTTAAAATTTCATTTCAAGTTAAGAGTTATTGGGATAGAGTTGTGCGATAATGTTATTCTCAAGTTTAGGAACACCAAGTGTTGCTTAGAATAAATTAATTGTAATAGAGGAGTTAAGAAAGGTTGTCATTTGTCTCCTACCCTTTTGGGAATATATATTGACAAGTTAGATAATTGTTTGGAAGAAACAAGTTGTGCTAACCCAACTCTAGTTAGTATAGTTATCATCCTTATTCTTTACACTAATGATATTGTTCTTATAGTGGGAGTCTCTATGATATTTGAAAATCAACTAAAATTCCTCAAGGATCTATCCTCTAATATGGGTATGACTATTATCACTAATAAAACAAAGGTTCTAATAATTAAATCGGAAAATACCACTTATACTAATTTTGTGTATGACAATACCACCTTGAAGGAAATAACATCGTATCAATATCTTGGAATTGACATTAATCATAATCGTAATTAGACCTATGACATTAAGAAAAGGATAAATTGAGGTCGGAAAGCTTATTATGGACTTGAAAACATGTCCAAATCAATAGAATTTTAGTTATGGGATAAGAAGAAGCTCCTCTTTGAATCTCTCATCACTCATATTATCTTTTATGGTTGTGATGTTTGGAGTTGTGGCATCCCTAGCGAATTTTAGCGAAAGATAAGAAAATCTAAATGTGTTTTATAGCTCATAATCTCAAAATTAAAGGCAATAGGACCTTTCATGTCCTCCTCATAGAAGTGGGTGTTTCTCCTATTGAGAGCACATATATGAATAGATATCTAATGTACAAGAACAATATAAGCAACACGGAAAACAAAAGGCTTCCTAAGATAGATTCAAACTCCAACCAAAACTAAGTGCAACTTAAACAACATTTAGACAAAAATGCCAAGTCTTAACCAAATCATTAGGTAATAAAGGAAGATGTCACTTTGTCGAATATATATATTATTAAAAATATTATTACATCTAAATTAAGAAGAAATTGTGGTGCAATAAAGAATTAGAGGATAAGGAAAATTAAGATAATTAAAAGGAGGTGATCAACCCTAACCTAGAATATCAAAAGTATCTTTCTGTTTTGACTAGCTTAAAGAAGAAAATCAACATTTGCTAAAAAAGGGAACAAACTCTCACAAGCTCCATAGTGAAATAGAACAACAAACAATTCTAAAAACATTGTAGGTTTAAAGAATTTGTCATATTTGTGACACTAAGGAGATTAAAGATGAAAACACTTTATCTTAGAATGTCTTGTGTACACCCACACTAAATAACAATTTCAAAATATTTATTGCAATACCTACCTTCCTAGCATTTTAGCTTGTCAAGATTATAGTGGTTTAAGAACAATTCTTTTAAGATTTTCAAGTATAGAAATAAAAATTAAGTAAACCAAGTAATTTTTGAAACTTCAAATACTATGGATCCAAGAATTGGTGTTGAAGGGACAAAATGTGTTTGATGTGTGGGTGAAGAAGTTCAAATAGGAAAAGCAATTTCCCGCTAATTTTATATGAATTTCTCTTTTTATTAATGCTTTCTAATTTTCTATGAATTTCTTTTTTTATTAATGCCTTAATTAATTTTGTATACTTAATTAAACTTTTACTTGCCTTTTATTATTATTATTATTTATGAGTATATAACTTATATTAAATTTTAGTAATAGTATTTATTTTATTAACTTGCTTACATTTTATTTGCATTTCAATTGAAAATGTGTTTTTAGTCTTTTTATTTGATCAATTTGGATGTTTGAAAACAATTATTAATCTCTTATATTATAATGAAATTCTCCAATTGTTTCAAGTGGACACTCCTCCATCATTAGGGGATAAAAATAGCAATATAAAAAAGAATGTTTGGTAAGTTAGCTACTTTAAGACCCTTCTTTCTCTTTTCGTTATTTTAGTTATAGTTTTATTAATAATAATATTTTTTCCCTCAAAAGATCAAGTAAATTTATTTGAGAGTAACAATATTAAGTGTAAAATTATTGTGTATGTGTTTATTCTTTGCATGAATATCTTGCACGAAAACACACACACACACACATACACATAGGGTAGTTTTTTGCGCCCGTTTTCAATAGTTTATGCAAGTGTTTTTTGGGCCCATTGTGGTTTTTCCCATGGTTTTGTAGATATGGTCAAAGGAAATACCATTATATTCTAATATAGGGTTAATGGATAGGGGGTTTATGAATGCTACAACATGTATATAATGTATTGTAACATTGTAAAGGAATGTAATGAAAAATCTATCTAGTTTCCCTGATTTTGGGTTTTAGGAGAAAAATATGTGTATATTTTCTTGATTGCCATTATATCTTTTCTTTTAGTCTTAAGAATTTGTTTGCGGGTATTATTTGTACAGGGTTAAAACCTATAGTAATAATCTATTGTTAATCATTTTCATCTTACATTTCTATATTATTTCAATTTTTTAGGATTGCAATAACATTTATTTAAAAACTTTGTCCTTATTATATGATCCTTAGATTTTCTCTTTTTTGCTAAGTTAATTTTGCATTGCCTCCAAATTAATATTACACCTTCCCCATCATCATAGTTCAACCTATTACTAGTGTTAATCACCAGTGTTAATCTACCACAAGGGAAACAAGATCTGTTGACTGGTAATTTTAAAGAAGGTATATCAAAATAAAGTTTTTGGTTCTAAAAATTGCAAGAACTGGTTGATACTTAGTGTTTGTCAATTTAATTGTCTTAAATTATTACATAAATTATCAACCGGAGTTGGTAAACTTGTGAAGTGCAAGCCCACTATATATGCTAGAAGTCCTTTTTATTAAATCAGATTAATGTGCATGATTGAGTTATTGAAAATTATTTCTATGGATGTTTTTCATTCCTATATTACTCTTCAAAGAAAATGGATTTAACACATTAAATATTCCTAAAATTTCCTCACTCCTTTCTAATGAAATAAAAAATGCTCTCCACACTTGCAAAATGAAACTTAAAGAAAACTCACATTATATCATTAAGAAAGCTTAACTGATCTATTGCAACACAAATTTAATATTTAAAAGCAGAATTATTCATCTAACATTCTAGCAATCCTTTGCATAAAAACCAAAATGAAATTGACTTATATTCAAAATGAAAACCACACATCTACTTATTATCAATCACTCATGTTTTTGAAATGAAAACCATAAAGAAATCACTCAAGCTCTGAAATGAAATATTGTAAAATGAAACTATAAAGAAATAACTCAAGCTCTAAAATGAAATACTGTAAAATGAAACTATAAAGAAATCTATGAAAAATGATTACACGACCATTAGCATCATTATAAATCAGCTTGAAAAAGGAATGATTAGTGAAATCTTGCTATCACTATCTAATTGAAATCAAGACTGCAGAACGATTCTAAAACATGTAAATAACGGTAACAAACGATAAAGAAAATATATGAAATGTAGAACCTTCATTGTTTGCAAGGGCCCTCCATGAACAGGCAGTCACAGAATTTTAATCGAATAGTCAGTTACACATCAAAGCTTCATTCTTCACTAATAGATAAAACAGAGTTTGAAACAATATTGTTGCATATAAAATTAATTCCTTGTTCATGTTTGTTGCACGGTATTTATAAAATTCCGTGTCAATAATTGTTCAAGGCTTTTACGCCTACCTTAGATAACAAATTTCTAAATTAAGCTTCTAACAAATATCATGATATTGTTGCTCATGATTTTATATTTGGCAAAGAAAATCGTGAAGCACAGGAATTTCAGACTCTCACTCGCCTGTTTAGCAACAAGTTTACTTTACCCTTTGACCATGCAATTGAACAATCCTTTGATGATTTGGTTCGGATGAATAAGAGGAAATAGTTAAAGGAATCAATCTCCACTTGTCCATATCTTTCTTCTCTTAGTTAGGGTCTCCGATCTTGGTAAACCTTGGAATCGGCTACAAAAACATAGATTAGCTGCAGAATTATGCAATTTCAGTAGCTAATACAAATATTAACTCAATAATAAGGAACATTATTAAATATGAAATATAAGACAATTAAATACCTTACCATGTCAAAAATCTTGTAGTTTGTTGCCTATTGAGTTGATGATGATGGTCAAAGAAAATAAAAATAGATAAGAGAGAGTGTCAAAATGAAGCAATCATGAGGCTCAACACTTAGTGACATAGAAAATCAAGAAAAACATCATAGAGACATAAAATGAGGTCATGAGTTAGAAGAAGTCACTAAAGCAGGATCATGTGTGTTTGTGTTGATTGGAGCTAAGGGCTTGAGTGCTCATTAAAGGTGGCTTTTTAGGTGATCCAGGCGAGCATCCAAGCTAGCTAAACATGAACATTGATATCATTGCACCCTCTTAATCTCGTTCAAGGAATAAATTATGTCATTATGATCTTCATGCTTCTCTTTCAAGACATTTCCCAAAATAGTTTTCATTTGTCAATGGAGGGTGATGGAATTCAGGTTATGCTTCCATCTTCTGCTAGTGTGACTGGGTTTAGAAACCCAATTGGCTAACTCGTCTAAAATATCAAAGTCAGAATGTGTCTGACGATCATTTGTGGTGAGAGTTTTAATCTGACCAGAAGTTAGGAGTGCTCAGCACGCTTGCCACCCGTGCCGTTAGGATTTCGGATGAGGAGAGCCTGGAGAAGGAGAAGGCTCACCTCCTTGATGTCTTTGAGAAGAATGGTTACAATAGACGCCTCGGTCATAAAGCCTTCCTCAGGGCCAAGAAGGAGCCTTCTATCCGAAGGAATCCCGATGGCCATGTCTTGGGTGTGAACCTTCCTTACATCGAGGGAACCACGGACAGGATTGCGAGGATTCTGAAGAAGCATGATGTACCTACTACTTTTAGACCTCTCAGTACTATCTGTGGATCCCTCAGATCTGTGAAAGACCCGATCGACCCTAAGGACATGAAGGGCGTCTATATCATTCCTTGTTCCTGTGGAACCCCCTATATTGGTGAGTCTGGTCGCTCGATCAATCAGCGGATTAGCGAGCATTCTGCTGACCTAAGACATGGGAGGACCAAGTCCTCGGCCCTCGCTGAGCATGCGGGAAAGACTATGCATCATGTATGTATAGAGGATGCTCAAGTCATTGCCAGGATTGCGCAGTTTCACCACCGCAAGTTTAGAGAGGCCTTGGAGATTGAGAAAAGGCCGATCAATCTTAATAGGGATGATGGCTGGAAGATTAGCAGTTGCTGGGTCCCTGCCTTGTCTTCCTAACCTTTTTTCCCCTTTTTGAGTCGAAGGGTTTTTTCTTCCCCCCTCCTTTTTCTCTCTTTTGGCAGGTTTGTCCTGTTATTATTTGTTGTTTGGGTCCTTTTTTTGCTTTGTTTGAGTTTTGGGCTTAGTAATATTAACTTTTCTCTTTTTAAAATTTTTTTATTTTTTATGTTCATAGTTAATAATTACCATTAAGATTTAAGGATGGATTGTGATATATCAACCCTAGATGTCGGCATTCTTCTATTAGTATTAATTTGATTTCCTATAGTCTTAGTTAACCTCTGTAATTTTAACAATTCTAGTTCTAATATTGATTTAGTTATTAGTGATGATATTAATAGTCCTGGTGTTAATGACCCTTGATTATGAAGTTATATAATGGAACTAATTTCTAGAAATATCAATTATTAAGAGACATATATTGTTTAAATTTTTTTTTTTTTTTTTTTTTTTATATAACTTATCATTTTAATGACTAATTAATTTAATCACTATATATGTTTTGTTCTAAAAAGCATGATATATCTTACCTTAGATAATTATGAATAATTTACCTAGGGTAAAAATCAAATTCGAATAATATTAATAATGGGTTGTCTTACTTATAAGTTATATTTGAGTAATAATAGATTATAGCTTAATTATTATATAGTATGACCATTATTATTATAATATTAATTTTCTTAATATTTAGGATAATATTAATATTAGTATTATTAATATTAGTATTAATATTAGGATTATTATTATTTTAATATCATTAACCCTAGATTAGGGATTTACCTATTGTATCTAATTTCTAGATATATTAACTATTGGTAGATATAGATGATGTAATAATCATATTGACCAAGACTTTTAAACATTATTTATGACTGATTCTAAAAAACACGATCTATTTTACCATTAGATAATTATCAATAAATTACCTAGGATAAATAAATTCTATTTTTAATAATGGGTTTTCTTTTCTTGTAGGTTATATTGGAATAATAAGGGATAGATTATTTATTATATAATATGACCATTATTATTAAAATATCAATTCTTTTCCTAAAATTAACAATTGAATTTCCTTAAATTACCTTATTTTACTTTCTTCGATAAAAATTTTAACTAACCAATTTAGGGGTTTGACCGGGTCAAAATTAGCCGTTAGGATTTAGCTGTTGGAATCTCTGCACACTCTATTTATTCTCGCTACGCCAGATCAGTTCTTCATCTTGTCCTGACGATGAACCACACTGGTTGGTTCGAAACGCGTCGACGAAATATTGGTTATGTGATTTTGCCGAAGATTTCTATACAATGTTATGGATCACAGAAGTCTAAATTCCTTAATATTTCTTCATGAATATCAAGAGGTGTTGCAAAGTGGAAGAGAGTAGTGGTTTCTTGGGCTAGGGTCTAGGCACACAACCATCCTTACGGTCCCCTGCGGCTTCATCCCCTATGACTACACATGCATTTTGTGGCATTATGGACCAAAAAGAATGAAGTCGGTTGAGATTACAAACCCTCAACAAGTTCAAACTGTAGAAAATAAGACTACGCAAACCGGGGAAGAAGTAAAGCTTGAAGATGCACGGAGTACAGGACAACACAAAAGCAAAGAGAAATACACCATAGGCCTAGAAGTAACCCACTCGCCTAGAAACTCCAATACATAGGCCACAATAAGCTCTTAGATAAGTTAAAAAAACATCATCAGACTTGACCTACACAAACTCAGAGTAAAGGAAACCTATAATAGGGTCCAATATAAAATCCTGTACCCAAAAAGTGTTATACCAAGATGTTGGAGCATAAAAGGTTACATGCATTGAGTGCAAGGTGGCGACGACCACTGCCTCCTCCTCTAGCTCTAGCAAAGTTCTCAAAATTATGTAGCACAAACTCTCTATAGGCCTAGTTTCATACTTTAGTCCACGAATCTGTAACTCAGGCAAGAAACTATAACTATCAGATTCAAATTGATATGGCTTGCATGTAATCCCAGAAGATTTCCCCTGCATCCCTAGAGACAAGCGACTTCTTCTCAGAAAAAAGAAAATAATAATGCCATAACTTTATATACTTTCCTCCATGTGTAGGCCCAACATCATAAAACAGATGAGGGAATAATCCCACTAATAATGAGGGAGGAGTCCCGACACAACATAAATAGTGAGCATTGACATTACTCTTCACAAGACAGATGAATTGTGGGATGCTTAACTTCGTAGTGCATGAAGAATAAATTCGCATGCGTGATGCATGGGGCAATCCCCCCCAAGCCCTCTTAAATGCATCAAGAGGCAGTAGGGTGATGGGCGCCCTCCCCAACCTCCATTTCCACATTGTCATTCACCCTGATCGAGGGTTGATCCTTGGATTTTATATTAATTGATTATTATGTTATTTTGAGCACATCTACTCTATTTTCAATAACTCTCTTTTTTCTACACTTTTACAAATTTATTTATATTCTTTAATAATGAGTGGAGTGTTTACTTGAGCTATTGAGAAAATACCATAACATTTTAACATAGATATATTCCAAAAAACTAACTACCGCAATCTCTAAAATAATCTTTTATTTAAAAAAACAAATCACAATCTATATTGTGAAACTAAAAATGAAATGCTTTAAAAAATTAAATTAAATTAAAAATAACCATGATATAATTTAGTACAAACCTTTAATTATTCAAGTTCAATGAAAGGAACAAAGTGATTTAGAAAAAATTATATAAACCTTTGAATACTAAAACTATTTATTATTTACATCATTAAAACAAAACAAAAAAATCTAAAAATCATGATGTTTAATAAGTATTCACATTGGTCTTAGTGGACGTTAATCATCATCATCATCATCATCATTACCAACCTAGATCCATCTTACCCCCAAATCTATCAAGCGTTGAAAGGGATCAAGTCTATTGAGATACAAACCTCTTTTAAAGTGAAAAGAGATTTGATCCCTCTCGGCACTTGATAGGTATGGGATTAAGATGGATCTAGGCTAGTTTTTATATACACACAAACCATATCTAGGTTGGATCCATCTCTCTCTCTCTCTCTTTCCTCCTGCTCTACTCTCTCCCTCCCTCCCTCTCTATCTCTCCATTTTTCTCCCACCTCCCATTGTCTCCCCCCCATCTCTCTCTTTATCCTACAACTTTATCACTATCCCCCTCCCTCTCTCCTTCTCTTCCCCCCCTCTCTTCCCCCTCCATCTCTATGTCTCCCTCTCTCTCTCCTCTCCTTATCTTTGTTTTCCCTCCTCTCCTCTCCTCTCCCCCTCTCTCCCTTGTCTCTCCCTCTCTCTCTAACTCTATCTCTCTATGTATTTGTTCTTCCCTCTCTCTCTTTCCACCCTCAAGCTTTGTCACTATCTCCCTCCCTCTCTCCTTCTCACTCCCCCCCTCTCCCTTTCTCCTCCATCCATATGATGGATAATTTTCACTCTATGTAATCAATGTTATATGTAATGTTTAAAATATTTCACATTTTAATCTCCTTCTCTTCCCCCCCCCCTCTTCCCCCTCCATCTCTATGTCCCCCTCTCTCTCTCCTCTCCTTCTCTTTGTTTTCCCTCTTCTCCTCTCCTCTCCCCCTCTCTCCCTTGTCTCTCCCTCTCTCTCTAACTCTATCTCTCTATGTATTTGTTCTTCCCTCTCTCTCTTTCCACCCTCAAGCTTTGTCACTATCTCCCTCCCTCTCTCCTTCCCCCCCCCCCCCCCCCCCCCCCTCCCTCTCCCTTTCTCCTCCATCCATATGATGGATAATTTTCACTCTATGTAATCAATGCTATATGTAATGTTTAAAATATTTCACATTTTAATTTTTTATTGTGAGATGTGGTATTTATAAGCCATGGTATTGTAACAAAACCTATTTACAAGTTAATAATATCCATGGTAAAGTGGGGGTGGATATCCATGGTTAAGAAATTTGTTAAATTGTAAGTTTATTGTAAGTATTAAGTCTTTAAATGCATTTTAATTAAATTTAAATATGGTTACGGAATCATTATTAGTCCATGGCAAGGAAGGACTCTAAAAGTCGATTTGTTTTTTATCACTATTAGTTTAGCATTGACCAATGCAAATTAAAATGATTAAATTTTAAAAATAAATATTTATTTTTCAATATCATTAAAAAAAATCAAACATTTGATTGGACCATAACTTGAATGTTTATTAGTAGCCTATGCACATTATAATGCCATGTGGCTAACGAACTTACATATTTTATGCCATAATTTATGGATATGGTTGCAATATTCATGTATGATATTTAGATATTTGTGTATTGATTTTTTATTCTTTAAGATTTGCAGGAAAACTATCCAAAAATAAAATACTTGAAAATAACTTATACTTAAGTAAATATCATATCTACCATCAATTACTCCCCACCATAATTTAACCAAGTCTTTGCATAAAAAATGGATAGGAATAAGATGTAAAAAATATACATACATGAGTTACTTCCCACCATGACACAATTATTTCTGGACAAATTGTCCCCGAAAAACACAATGTGGAAAACTGGTACAACGACCAAGGGTTTTATTATTATGCAATAGTGAAATTCTGAGTACAATAAATATGGATGCCCAATTGGTTATCCAACCTGAGAGAAATACTAAAAAAATCAACTAAGGGAATTTACCCTCTTCTCTAAGTAATCCCAGCTCAAACTGACAACACCAAGAAAGTCTTCCAAACCCTTTGAGCAAGCTTCTGCATTACTTCTACGTAGCCTACCACACGCTTAGCCGGAAACTACTACTACTCAAGTTGTCTTGCTTTTTGTTGCTATGGAATCAATCCCCCTAGCCTTCTATAAATCTTCCTTGCCTCTGACGACTGAATCCACCGCTAGTTAAGCTAAATCAAATTGCCTCTTTAAGGCCCTTCACGACCTCCTGGAGAAATAAGTCATCCTTCTATCTTCGCCTCCACGGAACTAGAAAACTTCCTCTAGATAAATGCCTTTGCCCCTCTCTAGATTTGTGTCCCCTCTTTAGCTCTGTGTCCCCTCTCTGGCTCGAACTCTATTGTTGGCTCGCTCGAACTTCCCAAGGAACTTGCACTGTTTTCTCTCTTCGGTGTGCGTTATTTCTCTTCCATCCAACACTAATGTTGCTATTGTAAAACTGCTGCAAAAACTGATTGTACCCAAATAAGGAATCTTCTCTGCGAAAAAATGAGTTGCTCGTCTTCTGCCTGCTAACATCACTTCCTAGAAAAATTGAACCTCCTACACTCTGCAACTGGAAATTTGACCCCCTATCCAACAATTTGAACTACTTGGCTAGGCAATGCACAACCCCTTGGAAATTCGTGTTGTTTCTCCCCTCTAAGCCTCGAAATTCTCCCTCTTTGTCTTTGAGCCTCCTATTTGTCAACTATGCTCTGATACCATGTGAAAAATCACTTGAAATGCAACAATTGGAAATAATTCTTCTAACCGATAAATTGATTATGCATTTTGTTTTGTTTATGACAAAATAACAAATTATGCACACTACAATTTCTACAGCATAAAAAAAATATCGTGGAAGCAAAAATAGGAACTAAGAAATGCTAGCACACACATAAAGATGACACAATTAGTTTTTAGCAAATTGTCCCTGGAAAATCCCAATGTGGGAAAACTAGTGCAGTAGTGAAGGGTTTTATTATTATGCAACAGTGAAATTCTGAGTACAATAAATATGGATGCCCAATTGGCTATCCAACCCGAGAGAAATACTAGCAAAATAAACTAAGGGAATTTACCCTCTTCTCCAATCAATCCTGACTCAAACTAACAACTCCAAGCAAGCCATCCAAACCCTTTGCACATGCTTCTATGTCACTTCTGCGCAGCCTGTCACATGATCAGCTTAGAACTACTGCTACTCAAGTTGTATTGCTTGTTGTTGTTATGGAATCAATCATCATGGCCTTTTGGAAATCTTTGTGACCTTTGGCAACTGAATCCACCTCCAGTTCAAATAAATAAAATTGCCTCTTTAAGGCTCTATGCAGGCCCTGCACAACCTCCTGGAGAAATAATTCGGCCTCCTCTCTTTGCCTCTCTAGAACTAGAAAACTTCCTCTGGATCATTGTCTCTACCCCTCTCTAGCTCTACGTCCCCTCTCTGGCTTGAACTCTACTACTAGCTAGCTTGAACTACCAGAGGAACACCTTCTTCCCTACGAAGTGGACATCATATCCTTTATCCTATAGTTGGGATACTGAAATCAAGTTCACGCCCAATCCTAACACAAGTAGTACATATGTAGCACTAGTACTTTCTCCTGACTCCCTTTGAAAATTGATGGTACCTCTCCCCATTGAAGTACACTTGGTCTTGTTTCCCATCCTAATATGGAAGTCCATTTTCTCTTCATTATAGCTAGAGAAATATTCTCTAACCCTTTTCATGTGAGTTGATGCTCCACTATCGATATACCAGACACCCTGTGAAGCAAAGCCATTTAGGCAAACAAATTCATCCTCCAATCTGGAAGATAATTCTAAAGCCCCCTGAATATCAATTATGTCCATGGCCATATTGGAGAATTCTGGAGAATTTACTAAAGACATCCTGGGTATAAATCTATGTGCTAGCATTTATCAATTTCTATTTTTGCTTCCACGGTGTTTTTTGATGGTGAAGAAATTGCAATGTGAATAATTCATTATTTTTCTGTAAACAAAATAATCTACATAATTAATTTATCAGTTAGAAGAATTATTTCCAGTTGCTACATTTCAAGTGATACCTCACAATTTGTTTATCAACCATTATTAATTTAGCATTAACCGATGTAACTTATAATTAATTATGCAATTTTTCCCATAGCATAATTTCTAACTTGATTTGGAGGGGCTAAGGTGACCTGCAAAACAAAATTACAATATAACAAACTAAATTTCATTATTTTTATTACTTTTAACTTTTTATTATTAATTGAGCCAAGATTTAAATTTTTACACTATAACATCTCCACCATAGTCAACTTTATACTAATTTTAACCTTTTACTAATATTTTTTTAATTGAGCAGACATTTAAATGTTAAATGTTTATGTTAAATGTTAAACATTTACACCTACACACCTACCCCTATATTAATAGAGCAATACACCATAGGCCTAGAAGTCACCCACTCGCATGGAAACTCCAAGAAGCATGCCACAATGAGCCCCTAGTAAAGTTAAAAGGACATCATCAAAATTGACCCACACATACTCAGAGTAAAGGAAACCTATAACAAGGTTCAATAGAAAATCATGTACCCGAAAAGTGTTATCCAAAGATGCTTGAGCAGACAAGGTTACATGCATTGAGTGCAAGGTGGTGATGACGATTGCCTCCTCCCCTAGATCTAGCAAATTTCTCAAAATTATGTAGAAAAGACTCTCTAGAGGCCTAGTTTCAGACTCTGGTCCATGAATCAATAACTTAGGCAAGTAGCTATAACTATCAGATTCTAAATTGAGATGGCTTGCATGTAATCCCAAAACACCGCCCCTGCATCCCTAGAAAAAATCGACATCTTCTCATAAAAAGACAAATAACAATGACATAACTTTATATGCTTTCCTACGTGTGCATGCCCAACACCATCAGAAAGAGGAGGGAAAATTCCCACCAACAGCGGGGGAGGAGTCCTCACACACCATAAATTTCAAGTAGCGGCAATACTCCTCACAAGACAACTGAACTGCAAGAGGTTTAACACTGTAGTGAATGAAGAATAAACTTGCATGTGTGATGCATGGGGCAACTGGCCACCCCCCCACCCCCCCTTAGATGCAAAAAGAGGCAATAGGGTGGTGGGCACCCTCCCCAACCTCCATTTCCACATTTTCATTCACCTCGATCGAGGGTTGATTCTTGGATTTTATATTAATTGATTATTATGTTATTTTGAGCACTTATGTACTCTATTTTCAATGACTTTTTTTTTCTTCTATACTTTTACAAAGTTATTACTATTCTTTAATGATGAGTGTAATATTTACTTGATACATTGGGAAATATCATGACATCTTAATATAAATATATTAAAAAAAACTAACTACCACAATTTGTACAATAATCTTTTATTAAAAAAAACACACACACACACAATCTATAATTGTGAAACTAAAAATGAAATGCTTTAAAAAATACATATTTAAATTAAAAATCACCATAATTATTCAAGTTCAATGAAAAGAACAAAATGATATGGATAAATTTGTATAAACCTTTCAATATTAAAAACGATTTATTATTTACATCATTAAAAAAAAATTCATGATGTTTAATAAGTATTTGCATTGGTCTTAGCGAAACTTAATCATCATCATCATCATTACCAACCAAGATCCATCTTAACCCTGAATCTATCAACCATCGAGAGGGCTCTTGAGATATAAACCTCTTTTAAAGTGAAAAGAGATTTAATCCCTCTCTACACTTGATAGATTTGGGGTTACTATGGATCTAGGCTGGTTTTCATATACACACATACGATATATAGGTTGAATCCATGTCTCCTTAAAACTTATCTATTTTTCCTCTCTATCTCCTCCCTCCTTCTCTCTCTTAATTCCTCTCTCTCTATCCCTTTATTTCTCACCTCCCATTGTCTTTCCCCCCATCTCTCTCTCTACCCTCCAACTCTGCCACTATCCCCCTCCCTCTCTCCTTCTCTCTCCCCCCTCCATCTATATGTCTCTCTCTCTCTCTCTAACTATATATCTCTATGTATTTGTTCTCCCCTCCAACTCCACCTCTCTATATCCCCCTCCAACTCCTTCTCTCTCCCTCCCTCTCTTCTCTCTTCCCCCTAGGTCTCTCTCTCCATTCCTATCTCTCCCTCTCTCTTTCCTCCCCATAAGTATCTCTCCACCCTCTAGATTTGTCACTATCTCGCTCCCTCTCTCCCTCTCCCCCTCTCTCCCTACTCCATCTCTCTCTCTCTCTCTCTCTCTCTCAACCCCCTCCATCTATATGATGGAGAATTTTCACTCTATGTAATCAAGGCTATATGTAATGTCTAAAATATTTTACATTTAATTTTTGGCTGTGAGATGTGGTATTAATAAGCCATGGTATCGTAACAAAACCTATTTATAATTTTACAATATCCATGGTAAAGTGGGGGTGGGTATCCATGCTTAGAAAACTTGTTATATTGTAAGTTTATTGTAAGTAATAAGTTTTTAAGTGCATATTAATTAAATCTAAATATGGTTATGGAATCATTATTAGTCCCTACCAAGGTAGAACTCTAAAAATCGATTTGTTTTTTATCACTATTAGTTTAGCATTGACCAATGCAAATTATAATGTCTCATTTTGAAAAATAAATATTTATTTTTCAATATTATTAAAAAAAATTGAACATTTGATTAAACCATAACTTAAATGTTTATTAGCAGTCTTTGCACATTATAATGCCATGTGAATAATTATCTTACATACTTTATGCCATAATTTATGGACATTGTTGCAAAATTCATGCATGATTTTTAGATATTTGTGTAGTGATTTTTTATTCTTAAGCTTTGCATGGAAACCATCCAAAAATAAACTACTTGAAAATAAGCCATACTTAGGTAAATAACATATCTACCATCAATTACTTTCCACTATAATTTAAGCATGTCTTTGCATAAAAAAATATACTTACATGAGTTACTTCCCACCATTATTTATGCTTTCTTCAACACTTATGTAGGAGTGAAATTGTAAAGGTGTACACTTACTAGTGGCTACTACCCACTAAAATTTATACAAGTTCTTATGCTTGAGCAAGCAATTTACTTATCCACTTAACATCTCAATTTATTAGTTACTACCAAAACAATACTATAGGATGATTTGTTATTAATTTAGCATTAACCATTGTAACTCATAATTATTTATGCAAATTTTCCCATAGCATAATTTATAAGTGGAGTTGGAGGGGCTAAGGTGCCCTATAAAACAAAATTGCAATATAACAAATTGAATTTCATTATTTTTATTACATTTAACTTTCTATTATTAATTGAGCCAAGATTAAATGTTTACACTATAACATCTCCACCATAGTTGGCTCTATATTATTTTTTACCTTTTATTATTATTTTTTTAATCGAGCGGACATTTAAATGTTAAATGTTAAACATTTACACCTACACGTCTACCCCTATATGGGTAGATCAATACACCATAGGCCTAGAAGTCACCCATTCACCTAGAAACCCCAAGACATAGGCAACAATGAGCCCCTTTGGGAAGTTAAAAGAACATCAGCAGACTTTACCCACACAAACTCGGAGTAAAGGAAACCTATAACATGGTTCAATAGAAAATCCTATACCTGAAAAGTGTTATCCCAATATGTTGGAGCAGACAAAGTTACATGCATCGAGTCCAAGGTGGCGACGATGACTGCCTCCTTCTCTAGCTCTAGCAAAGTTCTCAAAACTATGCAGCACAGACTCTCTAAAGGCCTAGTTTCATACTCTGGTCCACAAATCAGTGACTCAAGAAAGCAACTATAACTATCAGATTCTAAATTGAGATGACTTGCATGTAATCCCGGAACACTTTCCCTGCATCCTTAGAGACAAGCGACCTCTTCTAAGAAAAATTCAAATAATGCCATAGATTTATAGACTTTCCTCTGTGTGCATGCCCAACACCATCAAACAAATGAGGGAATAATCTCACCAATAGCGGGGGAGAAGTCCTGACACAAAATAAATTTCGATTAGCGACAATACTCTTCACAAGACAGATGAACTACGAGAGGCTTAACATCGTAGTGAATGAAGAATAAAATAGCATGTGTGGTGCATGGGGTAGCTGGCCACACCCCCTGCCCCGCCACCACTCCCCCCCTCTTAAATGCAGCAGGAGGCATTAGGATGGTGGGCACCCTCCCCACCTCCATTTCTACATTGTCATTCACCTTGATCGAGGGTTGATCCTTAGATTTTATATTAATTGATTATTATGTTATTTTGGGAATTTATCTACTCTTTTTTCAATATTTTTACAAAGTTATTTCTATTCTTTAATGATGAGTGGAGTGTTTACTTGAGCTATTGAGAAAATATCATAACATTTTAACATAGATATATTCCAAAAAACTAGCTACCACAATTTGTACAATAATATTTTATTTTAAAAAGAGAAATCACAATCTATAACTGTTAAACTAAAAATTAAATGCTTTAACAAAACAAAACAAAAAATCACATTGATTGAACTTAGTACAAACCTTTAATTATTCAAGTTCAATGAAAAGAACAAAATGATATGGATAAATTTATATAAACCTTTCAATACTAAAAATTATTTATTATTTAAATCATTAAAAAAAAATCAATTAAAATCAAAAAATTATGATGTTTAATAAGTATTCACATTGGTCTTCGTGGATGTTAATCATCATCATCATCATCATCACTAACCTAGATCCATCTTAATCATAGATCTATTAAGCGTTGAGAGGGATCAAATCTCTTGAGATACAAACCTCTTTGAAAGTGAAAAGAGATTTGATCCCTCTCAACACTTGATAGATCCGGGCTTAAGATGGATCTAGGGTAGTTTTTATATACACATATACCATACCTAGGTTGGATCCATCTTTCCCTCTCTATCTCCTCCCTTTGTCTCTTCCCTCTTGCTCTACTCTCTCCCTCCTCCTCTTCTTCTCTCTCTTAAGTCCTCTCTTTATTCCTTCCTCTCTCCCTTTCTCTCCCACCTCCCTCTGTCTCTTCCCCCCCCATCTCTATCTCTCTACCCTCCAACTTTGTCACTATCTCCATCCCTCTCTCCTTCTCTCTCCCCCCTCCATCTCTATGTCTCCCTCTCTCTCTCATCTCCTTCTCTTTGTCTTCCCTCCTCTTTTCTCTCCCTCTCTCCCTTGTCACTCCCTCTCTCTCTAACTCTATCTCTCTATGTTTTTATTCTTCCCTCCCTCTCTCTCCCCCTCCATCTCCATATCTCTCTCCCTCCCTCTCTCTCCCCCTCCAACTCCATCTCTCTCTCTCCCCCTCTCCCTTTCTCTCTCTCCCTCTCTCTTAGACTTCCCTCCCTCTCTCTCTTATCCTTGTAAGTCTCTCTCTCTCTTCCCTCTAACTCTGTCACTATCTTCCTCCCTCTCTCCTTCTCCCCCCCCTCTCTCTCTCTCTTTACCCCCTCCATCCATATGATGGAGAATTTTCACTCTTTGTAATGTCTAAAATACTTGCCCATGGTATTGTAACAAAACCTATTTACAAGTTAATAATATCCATGGTAAAGTGGGGGTGGATATCCATGGTTAAGAAACTTGTTATATTTTAATTTTATTGTAAGTATTAAGTTTTTATATGCTTATTAATTAAATTTAAATATGGTTATAGAATCATTATTAGTCCCTGCCAAGGCATGACTCTAACAATCGATTTGTTTTTTATTACTATTAGTTTAGCATTGACCAATGCAAATTATAATGTTTAACTTTGAAAAATAAATATTTATTTTTCAATATTATTAAAAAAAATAAAACATTTTATTGGACCATAACTTGAATGCAGTCTTTGCACAATATAATGTCATGTGAATAACTTCCTTACATATTTTATATCATAATTTATGGATATGGTTGCAATATTCATGCATGATCTTTAGATATTTTTGTAGTGATTTTTTATTCTTAAGCTTTCATAAAAAATGGATAGGAATAAGACGTAAAAAAATATAATTACTAGAGTTACTTCCCACCATTATTTAAGTTTTCTTCAACACTAATGTAGGAGTGAAATTGTAAATGTGTAGACTTACTAGTGGTTACTACCCACCAAAATTTATTCAAGTTATTCTGCTTGAGCAAGCAATTTACTTATCCACTCAATATCTCAATTTATTAGTTACTGCCAAAGCAAGATTGTAGTATGATTTGTCTATTAACCATTCTTAATTTACCATTAACCAATGCAACTTATAATTATTTATGTAATTTTTCTAACTTGAGTTGGAGGGGCTAAGGTGTCGTGCAAAACAAAATTACATTATAACAAATTGAATTTTATTATTTTTATTACTTTTAGCTTTTTATTATTAATTGAGCCACTATTTAAATGTTTACACTACAACATCTCCACCATAGTCGGCTCTATATTACTTTTAACCTTTTATTATTTCTTTTTTAATGGAGCAAACATTTAAATGTTAAATGTTAAACATTTACACCTACACATCTACCCCTATATTGCAGAGAAATACATAATAGGCTTAGAAGTCACCCACTCACTTGAAAACCCCAAGACGCAGGCCATAGTGAGCCCCTAGGGAACTTAAAAGAACATCATTAGACTTGACCCACACAAACTCAGAGTAAAGGAAACCTATAACAAGGTTCAATAGAAAATCCTGTACCTAAAAAGTGTTATCCCAAGATGTTGGAGTAGACAAGGTTACATGCATTCAGTGTAAGGTGGCGACAACAACTGCCTCCTCCTCTAGCTCTATAAAAGTTCTCAAAATTATGCAACACTGACTCTCTAGAGGCCTAGTTTCACGCTCTGGTCCATGTATCAGTAACTCAAGAAAGCAACTATAACTATCATATTTCGAAATTGAGATGGCTTGCATGTAATCCTAGAACACTGCCCCTGCATCCCTAGAGACAAGTGACCTTTTCTTATAAAAATACAAATAATAACGCCATAGATTTATATACTTTCCTCCATCTGCAAGCCCAACACCATCAGATAGACAAGGGAATAATCCCACTAACAGCGAGGGAGGAGTCCCGACACAACATAAATTTTGAGTAGCGGCAATACCCTTCACAAGATACTAGCATTTGTGATGCATAGGGCAGCTAGCCAGACAACCCCCCCCCCAACAAAAAAAAAAAAAAAAATGTAGCAAGAGACTGTAGGGTGGTGGGTGCCCTCCCCAAACTCCATTTCCACATTATCATTCACCCTCATCGAGGGTTGGTCCTTGGATTTTATATCAATCGATTATTATTTTATTTTGAGTACTTATCTACTCTATTTTCAATGACTCTCTTTTATCTACACTTATATAAAGTTATTTCTATTCTTTAACGACGAGTGGAGTATTTACTTCAGCTATTGATAAAATATCACAACATTTTAACATAGATATATTCCAAAACACTAACTACGACAATTGATGGAATAATCTTTTATTTTAAAAAAGAAATCACAATCTATAATTGTGAAACTAAAAATGAAATGCTTAAAAAAAAAAAACCACCATGACTGAACTTAATACAAACATTTAATTATTCAAGTTCAATGAAAAGAAACAAATGATTTGAATAAATGTATATAAACCTTTGAATACTAAAAACTATTTATTATTTACATCATTAAAACAAAACAAAAAATCATGATGTTTAATAAGTATTCACATTGGTCTTAGTGGATGTTAATCATCATCATCATCATCTGCAGCCTAGACCCATCTTAAACCTGGATCTATCAAGTGTCAAGAGGGATCAAATATCTTGAGATACAAACCTCTTCTAAAGTGAAAAGAGATTTGATCCCTCTCAACACTTGATAGATCCAAAGTTAAGATGGATCTAGGCTGGTTTTTATATACACACATACCATATCTAGGCTGGATCCATCTCTCCCTCTCTCTCTCCTCTATCTGTCTCTTCCTTCCTGCTCTACTCTCTCCCTCGTTCTCTACTTTTCTCTCTTTGTTGAAAATGCAACAAGATGATGGAGCTTAGTGAAAAGAAGTCGCCTTCACTAAGTGGGCCCGTAGGCTATTTTTGGTGCAAAGTCTATTTTTAGACATATGGATCATGGTCTATGAGTAGCAGGATGTTGTTTATGGATGATTGGTCATGTTGGTAAAAATAGATGGACTTCTATTTTTAGACATATGGGCGGAGTCTATTTTTAGACTGCCAGGCTAAAAATAGAACAGTCGAATATTATTAGTTCTTAATAATATTTGGACTATAAACATTATCTTATCCTCTTGGAGCACTTCAGTTCGAGCTACGGATGTGGCACATGCAACTGCCAGAAGGAAATACGCTTTTCTTATGGGTTAGTTGAGCTATTGCATGATGGACTTCAGTTAGAACTCAAGTGATTGAGTTTGGTGGAGTTGATTGAGGAGTTGATGGAGTTGTGTTCAGTTTGACTTAGTTGAACTAGTTGTATTTAGTCTAACTGCAAATACACTAGTGATGAGTGATGTGAATTAATTATTAATTAATTCACTAATTATTAACTCATAAAGCAACTAAAGAATACATTAGTTAACTCAGTGCATGGACAGTTCAGTGGAAATAGGTGTTAGAGGTGGAGACTACTATCAGTTGTGACTATAGCTGTGCATGAGATTTGCATAATCAATGATGGAGATTGCCAATGAGGATTGCGTAGTACAAGCCAAGGAAAACGAGCTTGGATCATTCCAATTCTCACATTGGATTGCGCAGTAGAGGCAGGCAGACAACGGAGGAGATTTGAACTTGTGACTTGGTTCAGATCTGAGCTAGTTTGTGTGTAGCAGGTGGAGATAGTACTAAGTACTTGTGAGGAGTATTGTACTATGTATTGTTACATGTTCTCTATCATTATAATATACAGATAGTTGGGGGTTTTCAGTTGTATGCTTTCCCCATTACATATTGTGTTAATGTGCGCATGCGATTGATGTTTCATTGTTTTTAATTTCGCAAAATTGATGATCAACATAGAGGAGGTTATGTATTATGCATGCATTCTGCAAATAGTGTATAATCAGGATAATCTCTGTGAGTAAGTGTTATATTATTCAAAATTTCTACACTCTTAAGTCCTCTCTCTCCCTTTCTCTCTGTAACACCCCTCAATGAAAAGCAAATATCTAATTTAATTTTACTGTCATGAATTGATAAGACTAGGGGTTGAATGGAAAGTCTAATGATAAAATTTAAATATTTAAAAATTAGTTTAATTTCATAAATAAGTTGGTTATGGAAGCCAAGGAAGTTACAGAAAAAAGTCACTAAGTGAAACTTCATTTACTAGACAGTTAGAGGACAATTGCTCCCATCCCTAGAGATAAATTATCTCAGTTGGGAAAAGAGGCCAAGAAGGCATGAGAGAAAGCCTGAGGCATCTAGGAAGGGAGAGAAAGAAATTAGTCTCTTGTACAAGACATTGTCAAGGGAAGGCAGGACGCTGCCAGTAGGGTATTCTTGAGCTGGTTGGAGCCAGTGGAATCACTAAGTCAGACATGTGAGTTTGTGAGTACCTGGGCTGGACTGTCCAGTCTTGATGTCGTTGGACAAAGCTGGTGAGGCCACTGTCAACAACTATTCTGGAAATGTAACTAGCACAGGGAGAGAATTGGCGAATATGACCATTCTCGTTGGTCGGGTGGAGTGTAATTCATTCCCGATGTATTTCCTCAAGCCCTAACTAGAACATATAAGTATTTTAGTTTTTGTTTTTTGAGATATGAAAGTAATTTTTGTAGTTGCATAAGTATGGTTCCTTTGCATAATCTATTTTTAACGACAAACATTGACTGAAAAGAAATGGTATAGTCTTCCTGTATATGACTATGTAAAAGAATATGTTTTGTGTCAAACTGTGCGGAGAATGGATATTTATAAAGTATTATTGTGATAATTATTACTGATGACTATATGGAACTGGTGAATTCCCCGACAGTTCGTCTTTAACAGATAAGTACTCTTATTGCTAAGTTCTAGAACATAACTGTGGGTCTATACTATTGTGTTTCAGAATAGAACTGTTATTCTAAATATCAAAAGTACATGGAAAACTTTGACTATTAGTAGTAACACATTATGATGATTTTATGAAGTTTCGGTAAGATAATGAAATGAGAATTTTGTTAAACATTTGTCTAGGGAATAATAAAAAGAATAATGTGATAATATGGCTCGAGTCTGTTGGAAATATCTTGAGTTACAAATATTCTATAGAAACAGGTTAGATCCTATGTTTGGACCAAAAGTTCAATCGGGATCAGTCCCAATTTATAATTTAACATACACCTAAGTGGTATGCTAGGTAGACGGTAGACCCCTAGTAGGTAGTTAGGTCCCCCACCCTTGTAGCACTAGTAATAATATCTTACCAAAGAAAATTCAATAGAAATCGAGAACCACATTAAGTATAATTTGTACCAAGCAGTATAAATGGGGAAATAAAGTGTTATGTGTCAACAAGAAGTGACTATAACATGAAACTTTAAAAAATTAATTGTACTCATGTTACCATAATAGGCTAAGAGAAAACAACCCAAAACAAGGAATTATTATTGAATAAGATTCATAAACATAAGAAGGTATGTTGAATACTTTTAGTACCTGAAAACCCATATATGTAAATATATATATACTATGATTATTTGTGAAAAGAAGTGATAGCCGGGTTTGCTAGAACAATAAACTGCCGAGAACAAATGGTGTCTTGTATGTGTTTAACTAGCGATATTAAAGAATTTATTCAATTAAAGAAAACAATGTGCACACAAAACAAGAAAAACTGAATAAGTGTTATATTCATATTTAAACAAAGGACATCATACATAAGAAAGAAACCTTGGGGAATTTCCAGCATTCACAGTTACCAATTAACTTAAACAATATCAAGAACAAGATCTGAAGGTGGGAGTCAACATCATTGGAGTATCTAGAGCTTGGTTTCCATTTTAAACATAGTATTATACAGTTTATGCGGCCACATTGCCAAACCCTAAGGAAACTTCAGTTGAACTATTAAGAAAAACAAGGAGAACGATCGTAGTTGAGAGCCCAACTATAATCTAGGTAGACAGGAAGAAACCCTCAAGAACTAAAGAGAATGATGGGTGTTAGTGTTGGAACCTGTGAACCTTAAAGGAAAAAAAAGGATTGTTGCCGCAATATTGCTCAAGCTGGAAAAGCTATGACATAACCGAACCTGAAAGCTAATTCCAGATAGAAAATAATTAGTGACTGCTCTATCAACAACAAATCTAAGGTTCAATTGTAATTACCTGTAATGAGTGCAACATAGTCAAGCTTCTAGACTTGAAAGGCATGGTGAATCCAAGGATTTAATTAAGGAGATATTATAGCAAAAGGAAAAGGGTTCCTGGAACAAATATTTCAATATCACATAACAAAAAAGCATTTAATTCATTAAAATTGGTAACCACAGCCATACATTTTCAACGAATTTTCTAAACTTGAATCTTGGAGGACAGTTCTTCATTCCAAACCCTTAGTTCAAAATATTTATAACATTGAATGAAAAGCTCTAATGAGTGGAAGCTCGGAATTATAATTTTATCTAAGGGTCGATTTGAAACAACCCACGGCAGGAACTTGCAAGGAAACAAGAATAAGAATTCACTGAAACCAAAAAAAGAGACCTTGTTACCAAGCAGGTAGGTGCTAGAGAACAGAACAATTAATAATGTTACCTGAAAACTAATTAAACAACATCGTTGTGCGCAAAAAATGTGTTAGTGAAGCTTCCTTGCAGGTGTTAGTCCAGATTTGTGTTCAGGGCTATAAACAAGGAAAATCAAAACACATCAGCTACTAACGTAAAAGAAAATGGGGACAAAAAAAAAGAGACTACCCAATAAAGGATGGTGGTGTTACCTGGTAAAGGAAGAAACTCTGGTGGGCTTGGTAAAACGAATTGAAAACAATTAGGGTTTGGTTCGAAATTGTATATCTCATCCTCTAAGAGCGAAAGACACAAATGCGTCGACGTTGTGGCGAGGGGGAAGGATGGTTGGTTACCCCTAACCATCTGATACACATTATAGTCGTTCGATGAAAACCCTTAGGAATCAATGATGATAATAAAGACATCTATCAAAGGCGAATTGTACCACCATTCCCATTCTTGTGCATGGCATATGGGAATTCAAGGAAATTCCTCAATAATCGTCAGTGAAGCTAACCATTCGCACCGATTAATCACAAGCAAATTATGACATTTAGATACAATTCCATGTTAGGGCATACAAAGGTATAAACATATAGGAATGCGTTGGACAAATTGATTCCCAATTGATCTCTCATAAAATCCCTTACGATATTGAAAGTTTACCCAAGGTCAGATAAATTGCGCAAGATTATATAGGACATGTGTCTTTATATGAGGCTGGCGGGTGACAGCACAACAATAATAAACATCACAATTATATATATACTTAGTACAAAGTTCGTGCAATGTAAAATCATAGGGTGTTAATTCACAGTTTAAGTTACATAGTAAATGTAAATGAATCTTTCCATGACTATATGGTAAATTATATATGTAGTCTAGCTATAATTTGAAAAAATTAAGGTGGATGTTACAAGTCGTGTCAAAGTTGAAGGGTTCAACACTATGGCCTACTTATGGGAAAATAGTAACAAGACCATGTGGTGTTCCATAGTGATGGAGAATTGGAAATATGACAACTCTACCTACATGGAAAAATTTCACACTCTTTCCTAAATCAAATCCTGAAATATGGGTACAACGGGGTATAACAAACATAGAAAAAAAAACTTGCGTTGTTTCAGACAAAGAAACAGATTTGAGGACAGTAACTACTAATTGAGCATTGGCAAAGACGAATCTTGTCTTGGGTACATTAGAATGAACTTTATTACATAAGGTACCAACCAGATTATTGATGGAATACCTTACTTACAAGAACTGATGGGTTAGATGATAAGAGAGAAAACAATTGTTGGATGACTTAACCACTAACAAATGTTAAAAAGTAACCATATCTGGTAACTATGGGATAGTGTATAGAGAATAATTTTATGATTTATATGATAGGAAAGGGGATTGAAAACCCTGTAATATCTAAGCAAAGGATGTGGTGCATTGGTAAAACCGAGGAAGTAGCCTCAACATGCGTAATGTTAATTGTTGTCAAAGATTGATCGAGGATATAAAATACTTACACCTACAAAATACATGTATGAACACAAGTCAATTGAAGTTGCCTTGGGTAATAGGTGGTAGTGGATGAAATAATTTTCATCAAACTAAGCATTAGCAAGTGATATGGCAGACATTAACAACGGTGAAAATAAAATAATAAAACCTATATGTTAGTGGTATAACTCAAATATAAACAAGTCTAATGTAGCAATAATCAACTGGTACAGATTTATTAACAAATGAAAACAAACATATAAGAGAATTACCGAACTTCCTTATTGGAAAGTATTTTCATGAACAAAAAAAAGCCACAAAAAGAAAAGTTACAACAATAGAATAATTAGCACAAATCATAACATGAGAGATTGAAAAAGTCAAGAAATTTAGAATTGCAATAGAATCGCTAGATAAAATACCTGTTTAAAACCAGCACAATAAAAGTACATTGTGATAAAATGTCATAATAATTTGATATGGAAAGGAGACTAGTATCGGAAATAGTGCAGTAAGTGGCATATATGAGACTTGTAGGCTGAAAGCGACATGACAATAGCACCTGGTTACTCCAAGACATCAAATAAGCACAAAAGCATATCGAAATAGTGTTGCTGATAACCAAAAGGATATCAACTTCACAACAAATTTAGTAAGTAAATAAAGAGCAATTTAATTTCCTGTACCTAAGGAAAGTAGGGGGGAAAACTCAAAATGATGTGAGATACAAACTTGTAATACTAAATCATGGGAATGATTCATTAATTGTTTTATTGTATAATTGCCTCACCAAAAGAAAAAAGAAAAAAAGAAGAAGCCAATATACATACATGGGGTGCACACAACAAGGAATGTGCATGTTAATATTTTAAGAAGGATGTTGTCTTAACATGAAGGACTGATAGTAAACATAGGTATGATGTGATAGAAAATAGGCAGAGAGTTAAGGAATAAAAAAAATAATAAAATAATACTAAAGCCATGGTGAAGAAAATGCTGGTGCCTTATACATGTCGTCATATGATGTGTTAACATGGAAAGTGCAGTGTGCCACTAATCAATGGTACCACAGATAAGTACCTTAAAGAACTTCAAATGATTTTATAGACACAAATGAAGTCTCAATAGATAGTTGATTAGAATGAATATATATGCTTACAAATAATTATGTAAAGACGACCACAATAACATAGTGTGCTAATACAATTGACAATCATGGGGATGTAAAAAATAGGGGAAATCCCCCATAACTGATTGCACTCCAACAACAAGGAGGGAGCACATGTGACCTTCAGGCACCATGACCAATAAGTTGCAGAATAGAGAGGGATGCAAACCTCAAGAAAAGAGTTGAGGAAACTAAGAGATGAGGCATATCAGAAAGATGTGATGCCTTAATGATCTATTGGGAGAGATCATAAGGAAAAGGATACAATAAAGAAAACTGACTGAGGGATAGAACCCTAATTTTTGCATGAAACTACCAATGGATATGTAACATGGACATGATTGGGTCCACTTGAACAAAGGACAAGATAAATATTCATTGTGAAAGGGGTAGGTTGAACTAATTGTGATAGCACATTTGATATCATGGCACCTCAGGAACAAATCATTGGTTGCAAATCATTATGAGAACAAGGTAAGGAGACCTTTCTTGTGACAATAACAAATATGATTACTGTGTAAGGGTATAATAAGAGAACCAAATATTCTCAGGCTAGAATAAAATTATTGTTTATTAATATTCCACGAGACCTTACATGTTAAACATATTGAAATAATTTGTTGTTGAACGAAGTAGATAACAGGTCATGTTCTGATATATAAGGAAAGAACTATATTACAGTAACAATATGAATACGAATACAAAACGGATAGATCCCATGGTTGTACTCTGTTATGAAACCAGCTCAAGAAAAAGATAGAAAAGATATATCAACGCCTTAGAATTCAGCCTCTTCGAGGGGGCAACCTCATTTACATTACATAAATGAGCAATTCTTGGATGATACAAATGAAAAGACCTCCTTTCTATATATAGGAGTCCAAGGGGTCATAACATAATCAGAGCCGACATAACAATAATAATGTAAGGGCACAATAATAACAATAGTGGGCTTTTATGTGGCACAATAGTAACAATATGGGCACTACATGGGTACATCAATATAATAAGTGGGTTGTACTAATAACAATAAGGGGTTACACTAGTAGTATAGGGGCCTAACATGCCCCTGTCCTTCAAAAAGCGTTGTCCTCAATGCTTGAGTAGTTCTTGATGCTTATGTATAAAATTCTTGTCCTCCCAGGTGGAATCTTCAGCGGGTAAGTTCTTCCACTTGATGAGATACTCTAAAATTGAATGATTTCGTTGCTATCAGGTTCTTTTTTTTGTGAGTGCTCCAGGTTCCAATATGATTTTTCCTTCCTCTTCAATTTCTGGCAATATTGTTTGAATTGGGATCTTTTGCAACTTTTGAATAAGTGGCCATACTTCTTCGTCCCTCTTCCATTCATCCCTTGCTTCGTTTATCCAATCTTGTTGGATAATAGAAATAGCACAAAACAATGCTTCCACATCCTCATCCTTGAAGAGTCTTCCCATTTGGTAAGGTCACCATTTTTTAAGTGCATGTAGTATTGCCAACATTTCCTTCTCATAAATAGCTTGCTTGAGATGTAGCAGTAAAAATACCCAATCACCTACATCAAAACATTTTTCACTACAATGTTGATCTACCTATTGTTTCGTTTGATTTTGCACTGAAGTGGCATTATCCTTTAAAAGCTGGAGAACTTGTTGTTGATGCTCGATGTGATCTTTCTCTACTTGAACCTTTTTCTTCTTGATTTGTCCTTCTATCTCTAGAGTTTGAGGAGTGGTAATTTCTTCCAATCCTTTACAAGATATGGTCGAATTCATTTCTCGATGCTTGATGTGATCTTTCACTTCTTGAACATTTTTCTTCTTGTTATCTCCTTCTATCTTGATAGTTTGAGGTATGGTAATTTCGACCAATGAATTACAAGATATGGTTGGATTCATTTCTTCTTTCTCGATGTGATCTTTCACTTCTTGCACCTTTTTCTTCTTGATATGTCCTTCTATCTCGAGAGTTTGAGGAGTGGTAATTCTTGTCAATGCTTTACAAGATATGGTCTGATTCATTTCATCTTTCTCTGGGGTGGGGTCCTGGCGTATATCCTCTTGTTTTGATGTTTATTGATCCTTTTCTTCCTCCTCTTCATATTCTATGTAAAATAATTTCTTCTCAGCACACTTATGACCTTTAGTGCATTTGCTATCACAATTGTAACAAAGCCCTTTTTCTCTTTTTTCTTCCAATTGTTGTGGTGTAACCCTTGTAGGTTGTGGAAGGCTGGGAGAAACAACACTTCCATCTTTATAGTTGTAAGGGGTATGCTTCATGGTTTCCATAATTTTTCTTTCCACTATGTCACAAAGCCCTTTTACTCTTTCCAATTGTTGTGGTGTTGCTCTAAATAAGGTGTTGCTCTTTGTATCCTCATAATGTGCTATCATTTCCTCCGTGAAAATTGACCACGTAACAAGTTGTTTACGAGAACAAAGCCCTTCATACCATAAAAATTGATCCGGTTCTAAATATGAAGATGCAATGCATACCTTTTGTAACAGTGGTACCCCATGTAGATCAAAATATTGCTCCATCTGAAGTATCCAATTTATCGGATCCTTGCCATCAAACTTCCTCATCTTGTTTTTTCTTGATTTTAGGAGCTCGATCTTGAAACCACTGTAACTCTGTACTTTCGGATCTTTAAGTTCTGAAATTGCGACCTGTAGTAGCTCTCTGTGTCCTCTTTCCAATGCCACCAGTCTGATCCAAATTGGATTCTCCAACGAAGAGTTATGCACATTCTCCCAAGATGACCTGATTATAGACTAGTTCAGTAGAGCGAACTTATATGACGTGCCATGAGTCATTGTTTAGACCTTTTGATATGAAAACGATATACAAGAAACTATAGTCCGTCCTATTTCTGTAATTTCTTACGAAATTTCAATCCGATGCTCAGAGAGAGAGTTATGACGATTTTCCCTAGGTCACCTGTTTGGAATGTAATTCAGGAGTATGCAAAAAGACCAACTTCCACAGATCATATCTCCACAAATATAGCACGGAAAGCTCTAAAATTCAGACCCGAGATTCAGCGCGATTTCTTCTCAAATGGGTTTTTTTTTAGCTTCTGAAATGTCGCAGAAAAAGAGTTATAGCGAAAATGCCACGATGACCTGTTTGGAGCAACGAAACCCTAGAATCCAAAGCTCTGATACCAAATGTTATGAAACCAGCTCAAGAAAAAGATAGAAAAGATAGATCAATGCCTTAAAATTCAGCCTCTTCGAGGGGGCAACCTCCTTTACATTACATAAATGAGCAATTCTTGGATGATACAAATGAAAAGACCTCCTTTCTATATATAGGAGTCCAAGAGGTCATAACATAATCAGAGCCGACATACCAATAATAATGTAATGGCACAATAATAACAATAGTGGGCTTCTATGTGGCACAATAGTAACAATATGGGCACTACATGGGTACATCAATATAATAAGTGGGTTGTACTAATAACAATAAGGGGTTACACTAGTAGTATAGGGGCCTAACATACTCATAAACATAATTGTGTATAATTTACATTAATAACCTGTAACATAGGATGACAAAGGGGCCCAAAATTGAAAGAACATTGCAATAAGGACCTTTGGCTAGTGCTAAGGATTACAATAAAGCAACTCAAGAAGAGCATAATTAAGTTTACTTAGATGAAGTAGAAAATAATATGGCCATCTTGAAATGGCGGAAAAGGGGAGTCATCTAACTCATGCATGATCAATGCATATGTAACATTTGAATTAAGTAGTGCTATTTAATACAATCTATCATAAAAGACAAAGAACAACAAATGGTTTTTGAAAATCTTAATACCCCTATACGAACTGTATAATTAATGATATGAAATTACAATAAAACCAAATTATGGAGGCTTTGAAAATTGGCTTAGTCATTGGGTAAGTAAAAGGATTAACGTTTTTTGTTAATAAGCTACAATGATGCTACTAATTTTATTGACTGCAGGTTGCTAACTCATGTAGAGTTGTGATACATTCTTGTGACCCATGCTGGGTATGTCAATAACAATTGGTGTGTCTATAATAAGGTCTGAATTATATTTTTATATGTTCTTATATGATGATTGATGGAAACTAATGACCACCATAATGACTGTGGAATAGGGGACAAACTATTCTTGGTCGAACATCTGTGCATTTTTTAATCAGAGAAAGATTATGCTACATAAGCAAGAAATCACCAAGATTAGAGTGTTGTGGAAGCACCTTATACGAAAGAAGTTTCTTGGGAAGATGAGGAAGTTATGTGAAAAACTTATTCCAGCCTACTTTGAAGGTCAGAAACATCGAGGATAATTTTTCACTCGAGGGGGGGAATATGTAACACCCCTCAGTGAAAATTAAATATGTAATTTAATTTTCCTGCCATGACTTGATAAGACTAGGGGTTGAATGGAAAGTCTAATGATAAAATTTAAATATTTAAATATTACTTTAATTTCATAAATAAGTTGGTTATGGAAACCAAGGAAGTTACTGGAAAAAGTCACTAAGTGAAATTTCATTTACCAGATAGTTAGAGGACAATTGCTCCAATCCCGATAGATAAATTATCTCAGTTGGTAAAAGTGGCCAAGAAGGCATGAGAGAAAGCCTGAGGCAACTAGGAAGGGAGAAAAATAAATTAGTCTCTTGTATAGGACATTGTAAAGGGAAGGAAGGACACTACTAGCATGGTTGGAGCCAGTGGAATCCTAAGTTAGACATGTGAGTCTGTGAGTACCTGGGATGGACTGTATAGTCTTGATGTTGTTGGACAAACCTAGTTAGGTCATTGTCAACAACTGTTTTGGAAATGCAACTGACACAAGGGGAGAATTGGTGAAGATGACCATTCTCATTGGTTGGGTGGAGTGAACTTCATTCTCGATGTATTTCCTGGCAAGCCCTAACTGGAACAAATAATTATTTTAATTTTTGTTTTTGAGATATGAAAGTAATTTTTGTAGTTGCACAAATATGGTTCCTCTGCATAATTTGTTTTGAGCGATAAACATTGACTGGTTGAAAGGAAATGATATAGTCTTCCTGTATATGACTATGTAAAAGAATATGTTTTGTGTCAGACTGTGTGGAAAATGGATATTTATAAAATATTATTGCGATAATTAGTATTATTGACTATATGGAACCGTTGAATTCCCTGACAGTTGGAATTTAACATGTAAGTACTCCTATTGTTAAGTTTCTAGAATGGAAATGTGGGTCTATACTCTTGTGTTCCATAACAGAACTGTTATTTTAAATAGAAAAAGTGCATGGAAAACTTTGATTGTTGGCAATGACCTATTATGATGATTTTCTGAAGTTTTGGCGAGATAATGAAATGAGAATGTTGTTAAAGATTTGTATAGGAAATAATAAAAAGAATAATGTGATAATATGGCTTGAGTCCATTGAAAATATCCTTAGTTACATATATTATATAGAAACATGTTAGATCCTATGATTGGACCAGAAGTTCAATCAGGATCAGTTCTGATTTCTGATTTAACATACACCTAAGTGTTGTGTTAGGTGAATGGTAGACCCCAGTAGGTATTCAGGTCCCACTGCCCTTGTAACACTAGTAATAATATATTACTAAAAAAATTCGATAGAAACCAAGAATTGCATTAAGTATAATTTGTACCAAGTAATAATTAAATGGATGAACAAAGTGTTATGTGTCAAGAAGAAGTGATTGTAACATGAAACTTTAAAAAATTAATTGTACCTAGGTTACCACAATAGGGTAAGAGAAAACAACCCAAAACAAGGAATTATTCTTGAATAATATTCATAAACATAAGGAGGTATGTTTAAGACTTGTATATATATATATAAAAGTGATAACAGGGTTTGTTAGAACAATAAACTGCTGAGAACAAATGACGCCTTGTATGTGTTTAACTAGCGAGATTATTCACCATTTCGGAAAACAAGAATACATTTAAATAAAGAAAGCACAGTGCATGCAAAATAGTAAAAAATGAACAAGTGTTATATTCATATTTAAATAGAGGACATCATACATAAGAAAGAACCTTTGGGAATTTATGGAATTCACAGTTACCAATTAACTTAGACAATGCTGTGAACGAGTGCCGAAGGCGGAAGTCAGCATCATTGGAGTATCTAGAGCTTGGTTTCCATTTTAAACATAGTATATTATAGTTTATGCGGCCACATGGCTAAAACCTAAGGAAACTTCTGTTGAACTATTAAGAAAAACAAGGAGAACGACCGTAGTCGAGAGCCCGACTATAATCCATGCAGATAGGAAAATACCTTCAAGAACCTGAAGAGAACGATGGGTGCCAGTGTTGGAACTTGTGAACCTTGAAGATTTTTTTATTTATTTTTCCTGAAAAATTGATGAAGCTGGAAAAGTTATGACAGAACCAAACTTGAAAGCCACTTCTAGATAGAAAATAATTAGTGACTGCTATATCAACAACAAATCAATATATAAGAACAATGAACCAAGGGTCGAATATAATTACTTGTAATGAGCGCAACATAATCACCCTTCCAGACCTGAAAGGCATAATGAATCCAAGGCTTTAATTAAGTAGATCTTACAACAAAATGAAAAGGGTTCTTGGAACAAATCTTTCAATAATGCATAATAGAAAAGCATTTAATTCATTAAAATTGGTAACCATAGCAGTACATTTTCAACGAATTTGCTAAACTTGAATCTTGGAGGACGATTCTTTATTCCAAAAGCTCAGTTAAAAATATTTATAACATTGAATGAAAAGCTATAACAAGCAGAAGCTCGAAATTATAATTTTATCTAAGGGTCGAACCAAAACAACCTGCAGGAACTTGTAAGGAAATAAGAATAAGAATTAACTGAAACAAAAAAAAGAGACCTTGTTATTGAGTAGGTAGGTTCTAGTGGATGGAAAAATTAATAATGTTACTTGCAAACCAAATCAACAACATCGTTGTGCACATAAAATGAGTTAGTGAAGCCTCCTTACAGGTGTTAGTCCAAATTTGTGTTTAGGGTTTTAAATAAGGAAAATAAAAACACATCAGCTACTAACATAAAAGAATTTGGGGACAAAAAAGAAGGTCCTCTCGACAAAGGATGGTGATATTACCTGGTAAAGGAAGAAACTCTGGTGGGCTTGGTAAAACGAATTGAAAACAGTAAGGAAGAAACTTTGGCAGGTTTGGTAAAATGAATTGAAAATAGTTAGGGTTTTGTTTTGAATTACAGAGCTCATCCTCTAAGAGTAAACGATGCAAATGCGTCGATGTTTTGGCAGGGGGGAAGAATGGTTGGTTACCCCTAACTGGTTGGTACACATGATAGTCGTTCGATGAAAACCCTCATGAATCAATGACGATAATCAAGACATTTATCGAAGGCAAATTATACCACCAACCCCATTCTCATGCATGATAGATGGGAATTCGAGAAAATTCCTCAAGCTTAGGTTATAGCCATCGGTGAAGCTAATCAATTTGCGCTGATCACTCACAAGAAAATTCTGACATTTAGATACAAGTCCATATTAGGGCATAACAAGGTATAAACATATAGGAATGTGTTGGACAAATTGATTCCCAGTTGATCTCTCATAAAAGCCCTTACAATGTTGAAAGTTAACCTAAGGTATGATTAGGAATAAATTATGTAGGATTCTATAGGACCTGTGTCTTTATATGAGGTTGGTGGGTGACATTACAATGATAGTGAACATCAAAATTATATATATACTTAGTACAAAGTTTGTGCAATGTAAAACCATAGGGTGTTAATTCCCAGTTTAAGTTACATAGAAAATGTAAATGAATATTTCCTTGACTATAATGGTAAATTATATACGTAATCTAACTATAATTTGAAAAAAATAAGGTGGATGTTACACTCTCCCACCTTCCTATGTCTCCCCCCCCACATCTCTCTCTCTCTCTACCATCCAACTCTGTCATTATCTCCCTCCCTCTCTCCTTCTCTCTCCCCCTTTCTCCCCCCTCCATCTCTATGCTTCCCTCTCTCTCCTCTCCGTCTCTTTTTCTTCCCTCCTCTCTTCTCTCCCTCTCTCCCCTGTCACTCCCTCTCTCTCTAACTCTATCTCTATATGTCTTTGTTCTTCCCTACCTCTCTCTCCCCCCTCCAACTCTATCTCTCTTTCCCTCCCTCTCCCCCTCCAACTCCATCTCTCTTTCCCTCCCTCTCCCCTCTCCCTCCCCTCCTCTCTCTATGCATTCTTCTCTCTCCCTCTCTCTTACACTTCCTTCCCTTCCCCGACACTTCCCTCACTCATTCCTCCCTTCGATTCTAACGAAGTTGGCTCTGTGACTATTAGTGTTGCTCAGGCTAGTTGTAGCGGAACCACTTTTCCATCGGCTCGACCATACTATCAGCTATAGTTGATTACATTCCCTTTTCATGAGCCAATAAAACTTTTCTATAATCCTTTCAGCGATAGTTTTACTAATTTTTTTCTCTATCTATGAGGTTTTCAAAGTGAAGCTAGGGTTTACACCGACCTTCATACGTTTTTCTGGAGAGCTTCGACAGATGCAAAGTCTACAGTGACAGGTTTAGCCTAGAGGGTCTCCGCTTGGTAATAACTTCTTTGAACTACATTGTTTGTAATTTATCTCCTACTTCCCTCTTATTACTATGCAGTGAATCTAATTCATGAGGGTTTTGATAGGTCAGAGAAGAAAATGGTGATTGCAGGGGATCTTTTAGGTAAATGTTCTCCTGTCAATGTCCTTCCTCTTTTATTTGTCAATATGGATATCTTGTTAGCATTGTTTTAACCCAAATTTATTTGTTGCATCTAGACGTTGCAGGTAATTAAGACTTTGTGACGACTGTCATAATCGTTTCTGACTTTGCATGTTCAACTCTAGGTTCTTCTTTTAACTATATGTTTTCCTTTGTTGCTTCCTAGGTACCATATGCTCATACCCACAAGGGTTTGATAATATTGTCTTTTGCCCGTTGGGGTTTCATCTTATCTAAAATAGGGTTAGATATTCTTCATGGTAAATATATGGTGCTAAATCCCTTGGTTTACAGGCTTTTCCGTATCTCCCATTCAAGCATCAGCCCAAATGCATTCCTGGTTCTTATTTAATGTTATGACATTTTTTTGCAAACCCTCAACAATTTTTGGGGTTTCTTGTTGTTATCACCCAGAAATTTCCCTGGATGTGGAAGGAAATAACCGAGGTAACCTCAAACCGCTTTGAGGTTGAAAGTTGGCCCTTCAACCTAGAGAGGGATCTATCCCTAAAACTTAGCTACCCAAGTTCACAATGGTAGAGGGTTTGCATTAAGTCCTATGGCCAAATTTATTTGATAAAAACTAAGATTGGTTGGATTGTAGGAAAATTTCACCATTGGGCATGGATTATAACCTAATCATGCATATATAATCATAGGTTAAGTGGGAAAAGAACACAAAAGCGAGATAGTAACAATTCCTTTCACAATTTTAATGAAATTTGGAGGATAATGGAGGAAATCAATATGCTCTATATGTGAAAAACAAGTATTAAATATCTGAAACATAAAGAAAATGGAGCACAATAATATGAATTCCAATTTCAACCACTTAGCATTCAGACATTGAAGAAAATATTACACCAAGAAACCTACATGGAATTACAACACAAGAATTTCTGCAAACTGCTCACATAATTTGCTTTATTATAGTTTGATCACACAATACATAAAAAGGCTACTTTAAAATGAGTTCCAACCCTTTTTCCTTCTTCATAAATTCCTTATATAGAGAGTACCATAGATAAAACAATTTTCTGGCTTATCCTTAATCACAATCTGCTAAAAATAAGAGAGATAAAGCGTATCTCTCAAATACATGCATATAGAAAACTTCCTAATCCTATCTGCATCTAAAGATCATGTTTTTGTTAGAGTCATGGTTGGAGATAAGGATCAACAAGTCGAATTTGATGAGGTGGCATCCAAGTCAACAACTGTCCATGAGATTTTTCCTCCCAAATTCCTAAAAAATAGGGTCCAGTGATCCTTCGAAACTCCAAAACGATGATAGCTGTTAGAAAAAAGAGAGTTTTTTTTTTTAAATGGTATGTTATGGACATAAATTTCTTTCGGTTTTGAAAAATTTGTTCTCATTTGTTCGAGATTAGATTTTGAAAATAGCTACTAAAACAGGATTGCAAAATCTTGAAAAACAACCTTCAAATATCTCTTCGAATATTTCAAATTGTAACATTTGTTAGAAAACCAAGAGAGGTTTTTTAAAATGGGTCCATTGTGGACAAAAAGATCATTCAGATTTGGAAAATTTGTTTCTATATATTTGGAAACCGCTCCCGAATTTACTGCCTTTTACAGGAAAAATAGTATAAAAAATAGAGTTTTTGTCAAGTAAAAACAAATATGTTTTGACACCTTTTCTCTTTGATTGTTGAGCTTGTGTCATAACTTCCACCGTCCAGAAACACAAGCAACAAAGATGGGAGTGGGATTTGATTACAAGAATGTGGGATAACAATTGTTTTACTTTGGTGGATAAAACAATACAAATGATTAACTTTGCACAACTTTTAACTCATGGTAATATAAGTACTTCCACCATCTGGAAACACTTGAGATTAAACATGCTATTCCATCGGTGAATTTATTTGGTCATGAAAAAGTTTGAATTTTTCATTTGGCGCTAATTTTCTAGCTGTTAAAGTTTAATTCACTGTTTTCAGAAATTCGCGTTGCTACTTTGGTTGTCAATGCAATTTTAAATTTTCAAAACTGTAATAACACTGACACTACCGTTGTTAGCAATTTTTTTTTTAATTTTCAAACACACAATAATGTTGACACTACCATTTTCAGCGTCTTAACACTGTTTTTTACAAATCCATGTTAACACTTCCGTTGTCAGAGATTTTAAAAAATTTCAGGCTAAACAATGTGATAACAACTCACTTCACGAGGATGTTTTCAATCATGGATGGCAGCAAGAACCCCATAGACCAGAGGCCTGATCCATTGGGTTGATCCCAACTCAACAACTACAACTTGCAACCTACACTTATTCTGTAACTGAAAACCACACACTGCTTACTGCAAACTGAAATTGAAAAACTCACTGTTGAAAAACCAAACTAAAATTCATGCTTGCCCCAACAAGCTTATTACACACAATCCTACTTTAACCTGCTAAATAACTGTCAGATCAAGTGACACAAAAATGCCAATATATCCAATCAAGTAGTTGCTCAAATAATGTAGCTTCTTGATTGTGCTCTTTTCCTTGCTCCACATTAGTATATTGTCTTTTCTTAATCTTAGCTTTAGTAGGCATAAATCCATCACTATTTACTTTACTGCATTCTTGCAACTTATTTAAAAAGTTGAAAACAAATTCATTATTGATAAAATGTGAAAACTTGGGTCTGCTTAATGATTCTAAAAAGACTACAAAAGGATCCTCAAATGCTTGCAAACTAATCTCACAACAATGTAAAAGACTATCACTTTGATGTGTAATCCCTTCGACTGCATATTTGCTTCCATGCATCTCAATCTGATGGTTGTCATAACGAGGCTGAAAATATTCATATGATAGTTGCAATGGAATACTTTCTGATAAAGAAAATATCTTTGGTTGCTTTTGAGAATTAGCATCCTTACAATCATCATTTTCAAAATCCTTGTAAGTTAATGGCTACAAATCTGAACTGATAAAACTTTCCATATACAAAGCCACAAGATCATGAAAAACATGAAAATCTTCCTGCTGATCTATAATGTTGTCAGTTTGTTCCAGTAAACCTATGTGATTTTGCATCGGTTCAAGTTCCTCTTCTTCATTTATGATTTTAAATTTCTCTTTTAGCAACTTGAATGAAGAAAATAACAAAGGCAAAGAGTTACCCTCAACTAATTGATCACTCTCTTTATGTCCAATGTTGTAACTGTGATATATAGGTTGAGTGCTTTCATTAGACTGTTGAAAATGAACATTTTTTTATGAAGGAAATATAGTTGGTTGTTCATGAAAGTCATCATCATAATAATCATCATATTCATCATATATAGGAAAATCAAAATTTGAAGCAACAACTTGCTTTTCAACAAGCTTATTATTGCTCTCTGCAAAAACATCATCATTGAGACTTTCAAGAAAATGTATGATATTATCAATCCTCTGCTCATAATGAAATGGATCAGGATTTAGAACAAATCTCTTTTGAACATGCTCATTCTCTTGTTCATCTGCATCTGTAACTTCATCCAGGATCTGTTTTGGAGTTTCTCACATGCTTGAATATTCTCATCTATTTCCTGAGCATCAATAAACATTTGTTGTAAGGTCACAAATCTCCTATTCATGAGAAGGTAAGAAAAATATGAATGAAAGGTTGTTGCATAACGCAACATGGCAGCAACTTGAGGAGGTTGAATGTCTCTAGGCATCTTGTGATAAAGACTGAAAATTTTCCTATTGAACATAGAGACAGTTTCATCCCTTTGTTTCTCTATGACACGAAACTCTGAAAAATGTTGATCCTTGGATTTCCTCTCGCCCCAAAATTTTAGAAAAATATCACTCAGTTCCTCCCATGAATTGACTAATTCAGCCTCTAAATGTCTAAACCATTATTTAGCATCCCCTTGTAATGATTGAGAAAAAGTTCTCAAGTAAACATCATCATGCTCAACTTCAAAAAGGTCTATAAAATGCTCGAAGGCTTGAATGTGTTTTTCAGTTGCAAAGTTGTCAGGTTCCCCATCAAACTTGGGAAGGTATTTGTAATGTTTTAGAGGAAAATCATGGAAGGTATTTGGAAATCTTAAGGGTTTATATCTCTCTTGAATCTTGGAAGGTATAAGATTAGATACAGGAGGTGTAATATCAACCTTGATCACATGAGGCTCACAAGACTGGTCATGGAAATCATATGGCTTGGATGAAAAAACTTGGTCAAGATCAACAATGCAAGAAGAAGGTATATCTACAATTTTTAAAGAAGGATATACAAGTGTAGATCTATGGTCTGCATTCAAATACAATAAGCAATGGAAAATTATTTTGATATGCTCAGGAAAGGACAAGAAGTAGTTGAAAAAAAATAATATTACATCTTGGATAAAACTCAAGCTTTGATACCTGGTTTTCCCATATTGTCCTTTCATGTCTCTGTCAATAAGGCTCATCCTCTAGTGGAGTCTTTGAATTTGATTTGAAGCTTTATTGGAGTCGCCAGTTGAATGATGCACAACTTGCTTATTTCTGAAAATTGCTCACCATCAACAATCAAATTTGGATCTTGTCATTCTCATAGGGAAAATTTCACCTTCGCTCCCTCACAATGATGTCAAAATGTTATCACTCAGAAATTTCCCTAACTATGGAAGGAAATAACCGAGGAAACCTCAAACCGCTTTAAGGTTGAAAGCTTTCCCTTCAAAATGGAGAGGGATCTCTCCCTAAAACTTAGCTACACAAGGTCATAGTGGTAGAGGGTTTGCAATAAGTCCTATGGCTAAATTATTTAAGAAAAAATGAGATTGGTTGGATTGTAGGAGAATTTCACCACTGGGCATGGATTCTGACTCAATCACACTTATATAATCACATGTTCAATGATAAAACATCACAAAAGGGAGATAGGAACAATTCCTTTGACAATTTTCAGGAAATTTGGAGGATAATGGAGGAAATCAGTGTGATTTATATGTGAAAAACAAGTATTAAATATCTGAAACATAAAGAAAATGGAGTGCAACAAAATGAATTCTAATTTCAACCACTTAGCATTCAAACATTAAAGAAAATATTACACCAAGAAACAGACATGGAATTACAACATAAGAATTTATGCAAATTGCTCACATAAACTGCTTTATTATAGTTTGATCACACAATACATAAAAATGTTACTTTCAAATAAGTTCCAACCCTTTTTCCTTCTTCAAAAACTATTTATATAGAGAGTACAATAGATAAAACAATTTTCTAGCTTATCCTTAATTACAATCTGCTAAAAATAAAAGAGATAAAGTGTATCTCTCAAATACATCCATATAGAAAACTTCCTAATCCTATTTGCATCTAAATATCATGTTGTTGTTGGATTCATGACTAGAGATAAGGATCAACAATTCGAATTTGATGAGGTGGCATCCAAGTCAACAACTATCCATGAGATTTTTCCTCCCGAATTCCTGAAAAAATGGGTCCAGTGATCCCTTCAAATCTCCAAAATGATGATAGTTGTTAGACAACCAAGAGAGTTTTTTTTCAAATGGGTCCATTATGGACAAAAACCTCTTTCAGTTTTGAAAATTCCGTTCTCATTTGTTCGGGATCTGATTTTGAAACAATTACTAAAACAGGATTGCAAAATCCTGAAAACAACCTTCAAATATCCCTTCAAATATTTCAAACCGTAACAACTGTTAGAAAATTGAGAGAGGTTTTTTAAAATGTGTCTATTGTGGACAAAAAAATCCTTCATATTTGGAAAATTTGTTTCCAGATATTCGGAAACTGCTCCCAAATTCACTGCCTTTTACATGAAAAACGGTTCAAGAAACGAAGTTTTTGTCAAGTACAAATATGTTTTGACACCTATTCTCTTTGACTGCTGATCTTGTGTCATAAATTCACCATCTTAAACACATACAACATATATGGGAGTGGTATTTGATTACAAGAATGTGGGATAACAATTGTTTTACTTCAACTGATAAAACAACACAAATGATTAACTCAACACAACTTTTAACTCGTGGTAATATAAGTACTTCCACCATCCGAAAACACTTGAGAGTAAACATGCTATTCCATCCGTGCATTTTTTTGGTCATGAAAAAGTTTGATTTTTTCATTTGGCATTGATTTTCTAGCTGTTAGAGTTTAATTGCCCGTCTTCAAAAATTCACGCTGCTACTCTGGTTGTCAGTGCAATTTTAAATTTTCAAAACTGCAATAACGCTGACACTCTTGTTGTCAACGCTTTTCAAAAATTTCAGACTAAATAATGTGATAACACTTGTCATGGATAGTACTATTAGTGAAAGCCTCTGTTTTGTAAAAGAATTTTAAATTTTCCAAAATTATGTCAGTTAAGCCTAACACACTTTCAACACATCTATGTTTTTATTTATCAAAGAATTGGATTGTTGTATATTATTTATACTGTTAGTTGTGCGAGGATTCACAGTATATTATTATTTATTTATTATTGATAGTGGTATATTATTTATATTGTTAGTTGTGGGAGGATTCACAGTATGCGTGCACATTGTTTATTATAATATTGTTGTAATGTTGCTATGAATGGAGGTTAAGGCTCCAATCTATTTGATACTTGTAGAAGTACTCTAGTTTTGTTTTTGTTTTAATATTTCTCTTCTTAAGGTATTGATGATGTATTATATCGGTTCCTGCTTAATTCTTGAATGGGATATTTAGTTGTTAGGTATGCCATATTTATTGTAAAGTAATTTTTTTCTTTTTCTTTTTCGGAAAAACAACAACTGTTCACACAATATATAGGTACATTTGTTGTAGGATTATTTCAGATTTCCATTATGGCGAACCAAGGACAGTTTTCTGGCTGCTAATAAATTAGTTTGGCCTAGAAACTAACCCAAACTCGCTTTCACGGTTCATACACCTTCACATTTAGCAGTTACCCACTTTTGTCTTTTATTTCCTTAAGACAATATGCACTATGAGTTATCATTATGGGCCATAATCCACACCATACTTGTGAATATAGCATGGTTTAACATACTCTCAACCAAAAATAACTTTCCTTCCGAACAATGTAAACATAATTCCAGATACACCTTCCATTTTCCAATCTTTAATCAAACAACAACCCGCACATATGTTTCTCACAAAATTTCAGTTCAAGTCTTTACTCACATTTATTAAATTTATTACCAGTACTTCAGAGGGTAAGTGGGATCTGGACTCCCTTTGGGACCTGTCAATTCCTGTCAATTGCCCCTTTTCTGTGTTGAGGTACAAATAATTACAAAAATCTGGACTGTTCCATTAACAAAACTTTTGTGTATTCGACTATAATTAACCAGTTTAATTACTAATAGAAATATATGTTACTTCTTTATCATCCGTCATTTACAAAGACTTGCAGATAATTTCACATTACAGGAAATACAAAAATAAATACAAAAATATATATTTTATGTTATGGAAATTGCAAATTGAAATATTTATCTATCTTAGGTCAAGAAACCAGGGAATTCAACCATGAGAACGACCATTCCTCCCAACCAATGAGAATGGAAATCACGTCCAATCCCCCCGCCGGCGGCCCTTTTCAATTTCCAGAACAATTGATAGAAAATGACCTAGAAATGTCTGTTCTCAGGCATCAAGACTACACTAGTCCAACCAAGAACTCACAAACTCACAAGTTTGTCTTAGGGTTTACACTGGCCTACAATCCAGCTCAAGAATACCTTAGCTAGCAGCATCCTTCCTTACCTTAACAATGTCCTATTTAAGGTATCAATTTCATTTTCTCCCATCTTAGTTGCCTCAATTTTCCTCTCATACCCTCTTGGCTTCTTTTCCCACCTGAGATGATTTATCTATAGGGAAGAGAGTAACTATCCTCTAACTATCTGTTAAATGAAAATTTTCATCTAGGGTCATTTCCTATGAATTCCAAGACTTTCCATAACCTTTTTAGAATAAATTAAAATAAAATTTTAAACATTATAGTTTTCCACTAGGCTTCCCACTTAGCCCATGATTTACCAAGTTTGTGCCGTAAAAGTAAATGAAATATTTACTTTTCACTAAGGGGTATTACAACCTCCCTGTCTCTCCCCCATCTCTCTCTCTCTACCCTCAAACTCTATCACTATCTCCTTACCTCTCTCCTTCTCTCTCCCCCCTCCATCTTTATGTCTCCCTCTCTCTTTCACCTCCTTCTCTTTGTCTTCCCTCCTCTCCTCTCTACCCGTCTCTATGTCTTTGTTCTTCCCTCCATCTCTCTCTTCTCTCTCTTACACTTCCCTCCCTTTCTCTCCACCCTCTAGCTATGTCACTATCTTCCTCCCTCTCTCCTACCCCCCTCACTCCCTCGCCCCCCCACCTCTCTCCATCCATATGGGAGCCATATGTTACATTTTAATTTTTTATTATGAGATGTGGTATTGTAACAAAACTTATTTACAAGTTAATAATATCCATGGTAAAGTGGGGTTACATTTTAATTTTTTATTATGAGATGTGGTATTGTAACAAAACTTATTTACAAGTTAATAATATCCATGGTAAAGTGGGGGTGAATATCCATGGTTAAGAAACCTGTTATATTGCAAGTTTATTATAAGTATTGAGTTTTTAAGTACTTAATAATCAAATTTAAATATGGTCATGGGATCATTATTAGTCCCTACCAAGACCAATTATAATTAAGCAAAGTCTTTCGATAGAAATCACAAAAGAAATTTTTTTTTGGCCGACGCGTGTGATTCATCATCAGGACCAGATGAAGAGACAGACCATGGCAAAGGCTTAAATATTTGAACAATAATATTTAAATTATAATAGTAATTTATTAGAGTTGATTTTCTTGATCCGTCTTTTTTTATGTATTTTATCATCCTATTAGTTCTTAACTCCTTTTAATAATTGTTGACTCTGTTTTATTTATTGAGTTTTTTATTCTAAGATGTAAAAAATATACTTACATGAGTTACTTCCCACCATTATTTATTAGCACTTATGTAGGACTGAAATTGTAACTGCTTAGACTTACTAGTGGTTACTACCCACCAAAATTATGCAAGTCTTCTACTTATGCAAGCAATTTACTTATCCACTTAATAATAATATTTAAATTATAATATTACTTTATTAGAGTTGATTTTCTTGATCCTTCTTTTTTTATGTATTTTATCATCCTATGCATTTTTAACTCCTTTTAGTAGTTGTTGACCCCGTTTTATTTATTGATTATTTTTTTGGATATATATGTGTTTCTATTTTTATTTATTTATTTAAATATATATTTCTTTTAACATGTGTATATTTTTGTTTTATTTTATTAATTACTTTTAATTTATTTTATTTTATTTCCATTAATTATTTTATTTATCAAATGATTTTGTCTTGATTAGGGTCTTCACTAGTTTTTATAATTTTTGACTCTCCTTTAGAGTTTGACTTTTTTAATTTTAATTTTTAATTAATTTAAATATTAGCGATTACTTATTAATATTTGTTTTTAATAAATTAATAAACTATCGCAATTTAAATATTATTTTTCAAAAACTAGTAATATTTGGTTTTAATAAATTAATTTAATTATTATTTTTCAAAAACTACGGCTTAGTCGTTACATATTAATATTTTTAATAAATTAATAAACTAATATCATTATTTAAATATTATTTTTCAAAAACTAGCCGTTTAATATACCCATTACCTATTAATAGTTTTAATAAATTAATGAAATAATATCATTATTTAAATATGCTATTACTTGAAATTATGTCTCTACACTGCTCTCTATTTAAGCTTTTTTGAACCACACTTTACTTAATTCATTATGGATCACAGAAACTTGAATACAGAAACCAATTATAATGTTTAACTTTGAAAAACAAATATTTATTTTTCAATATTATTAAAAAAATAATTTTCAAACATTTGATTGGACCATAACTTGAATGTCAACATTTGCACAATATAATGCCATGTGGATAATTGTCTTACATATTTTATCTCATAATTTATGGATATGATTGAAATATTCATGCATGATTTTTAGACATTTGTGTAGCGGTTTTTTCTTCTTGAGTTACTTCCTACCATTATTTATATTTTCTTTAGCACTTATGTAGGACTGAAATTGTAACTGCTTAGACTTACTAGTGGTTACTACCCACCAAATTTACACCTACACATCTACCCCTATAGTCTGGTTGTAGAGCACCCTAGTGGTTACTACCCACCAAATTTGCACCTACACATCTACCCCTATAGTCTGGTTGTAGAGCACCTCTAGCCGCAATTAAAACTTTTAAGATATGAAATAAAATAAAAAACAAATAAAATTAATGATTATATTTATAATCATAATTAATATTTAAACCAACCTAGATCTATTTTAACTTAGAATAACTTCAAATCCGCTAGAGATCAAATCACTTGAAGTGCAAACCTCTTTTAAAGCGAAAGAGATTTGATCCCTCTCCTACTTATTAGATCTTTGAATACTGAAAACTAGTTATTATTTAGATCATCAATTTTTTTTCTCTTGATATTTAATGATTGTTCACATTGTAATACTACTTTTAATAATTAAATTGTATAATACTTTTTACCTATCTAACATTGGAAAATTAACTTCTCGTAAGTAAAAAAAAAATGAAAAATTATGTATAAGATTTAGATTATACATAATATAAAATTTAATAATTATCTTAAAAATATTATTAAAACTAAATATGAAGAAATAAATTAATAATAATAATAATTTAATATTTATAAAATAAGAATAAAAATAATAATCCAATATTTAAATAGAAATTTAATAAAAACAATGAGATGCAACCTAATAAATAAGGAAAAATTAAAAAGAGTAAGGGTGAGAGCTAATTAAGAGAAAGTTCAAAAGAACACCTTAGAAAATTAAAAATAATATAGAGAAAGAAGGAGAATGAGAGTACGAGCCAAATAGAAGTGGGATTAGTGGGATTAGAAATAATGGAAGAAGGAAATTAGTTACAAGGTGGAAATATTGGAAGGAGGAAATGAATTACAAGATGGAAATATTGGAAGGAGAAAATGAATTAAAATAAAAGAAACAAGTTTTAGATAGAAGATGAAGACAAAGTAAAGATGAGTTTAAAATAAGAAAGGTAAGGAGATAATAATGAGAGGAGGTATTAAGTAAGAGTAGAAAAAGAGAGGATTATAGTTTATAGATATTATAGAAGGAGATTAGAGTGGATATTAAAATTTCAAAATTAGATAAGAAAGCAAAACAAGTAAGAGAGAGAAAAAATTCATTCCATCCGAAGGGAAGATTGGAATAGAAAAAGAGAAAGGTTATTGACTTAGATGATGGATGGGTGGGAGGCTATGACTAGCTTTTTACATTATTTTAGTGTTCCACGAGGACACGTCCTTGAGGATGGGGACACGCTTCACGCTCTCCACCCTCGTGGATGGGGAAATTCCTAGGGAAACGTTTCCCCACGTTTTTTTTGGGGAAATTTAGGGAAACTTCCGGCAACGTTTTTCTGGGCACGAAAACGTTTGCCAAAACTTGTTTTTTTTTAATAAATTATATTATATTACAATTTAAAACTTAAAAAAATAAAATTAAAAACTATATATATATATACTTAAAACTTAATATTTATTAATATTATTTAGTACTTTTTAGAAATTTACTAGTATTTCATTGCTCAGTGCTTTCTATGTTTACTTTTAGTTTAATATTCTATGGCTATTTTAGACTTTAGCATAAGTTAATTGTTATTGTCATATGATGAATTTGCTTTTTATAGTTTTTCAAAATTTGATATGCATTGCATAATTTCAATTGTCAAATGATGAATTTATTAATTTATTTTAGATGTACCTTGCATCATGTCAAATGATGAATTTAGATGGAACATTGCATAATGTCAAATAATGGATTTAATTTAGTAATTTACTTTTAGATTTACAATGCATAAATGTCAAATGATCATTGATAATTCATAAATGACAATGGTCTAATATGTAATGATGATCATATTTAGTCTTTAGATGTAAATTTTATAATTATTTTATATATTAATTTTTTAATAAATTTTTAATTAAATTTTATGATTTTGATGTCTTCCGTTTTCCTGAAAATTCCCTAAATTTTAAAATTGCTTATATAGAGCTCTTTTGTACATAACCTCACTCCCGTGTTCTCTATGGCAGACACTCAATGAAACATTACATTATGTAGTCATCATTCTCTTTTATTTAATATGAAAATAAATTCTCTCTTATTTCGTATGAAAATGAATGAAATTATTTACACATTATTATTTTTTATTTTTTATTTAAATTATTAAAATATTTAATGTTAAAATAATAAAATTATTTACTTATTATTATTTTTTATTTAGATTATTTAAAAATAAAATATTGATGTTTCATAAACTTTCATATGATAGAAACCACCATTCTCTATTATATAGTGTGAAAAAAAAAAACGTTGTTATATTGGCATAGTTCTCTTTTATCTAATGTGAAGAGTGATTTTTTCTTTAATATAATTTTTTTACATTTGTTATTAAAGTAAGCAAGTAAAATGGCTAAAGTTTTTCATATGCATTTTATTTGGTTTAAAATTATTAAAATTTAAAATGGATAAATCTATAACATGTATTTATTTGAATAAATTGGTTGGTTTGAGCATGAAGTTTAATAAATTAATTTTTTTTGATGTTGATCTCCCATTTAATGTGAAAATAAATAAATTTATTTAGCTATTATTAGTATGGAGTAAAAAATTTAATTTTTTTATGTTGATTTATTTATTTAATATATCTTTTTTGTATTTTTTTAACCATGGTTAATAGAAAATATATTGTAGTGGTTTGTAAAAGGTTTAAGATTAATTTTTTTAGTTATTACTACAATATCAAGAGTATAGCTAACATTTCACAAGCTAGATATACCAATAATTTATTACTAAGAGAGAGTTAAGATGTTACATAGGTAGGAGTGCCTACTCTTCTAGCCTTATCACAATAGGCCAAACAAGTCCCAATTGAACCTAGATAGATGAGAGAATAAACCATACTCCCAATCACTAAAGCTACATTTGTTATTAAGCTAAACATATTATTTAATTGGTATGCAAAGTAATCTAAATTCTTTATCAATTCTTATAACTCTACATTAAACCAACTTGCATGGAAACACTCAATAATAATGGGATAACACCTCTACCATAGTGTGATGTGGCATATTCTCTTATTACTTTAGTATTTTATGTGCAAATCCCATTCTTGATGTCAAAATTTCCCTCATGTTTGAACCTGCTCAATGCTTAATAGATGTCGAGTTATGTCTAATACAGGTTAGCCTTGCAGATATTACAATTTCGCTCCACATATATTATTGGAAAATCTTCTAAAATATCAATCATGTTTGAGTTTTGAAATGTTCCTGACATTTCAAGTGGACACTTTACCCATCATCAAGGGACATAAAAGGATTAAGTTAAAAAGTGGACAAACTCAACCTTTTTTTGCTGAATTTTTTCTCCAATTCTAGTAGGAATTTTCTTGAACGTTATAACTCTGTCTAATTAATGAGAACCTTGACCATATAGTATTTAACATATTTTAAGAAGACCCAAGTGGTTGAAATATCATAAAAAAAAGAGACATGGTGGGACTTTATCTCGCGAGAAAAACATAACCTTGCCAAAAGGTTGATTTTGTCCACTTTTTAATTCTTCTTTTTTTTCAAGGAAACCCTTATTGAAAACCCTTTGAGTACTTTCCCATGATTTGCAAATGGTAAATGGGGTAAATTGTCAACCATAATTATGGAGCCGAAACCCAAGGGGATTAAGAGAGGTTAACCTATGGCATCCCCAACTTTGGGGGAGACATAATAGGGCTCACTTCTAGATCGTGACCAATTTAGCTAACCCTTAGGGTTGTTCACTTTTTAACTTGCCAAAAAATTAAAATAACTTTCAAAGATAAACGTCAAAATATTAAATTTTCATATTTCGTCCAAAAAAACATAGATACAAGCTAAGTAATCCTATGTAATGAAAACCTCGAGGGTTAGCTCAATTGGTCCAATCCTCATTATTAAAGCACATTTGTTATTGAGAGGTTACAGGTTCAATTCTCTCGAGACTCTTAGGGTCATGCTCTAAGGTTGAGTTGGCAGGAAGTGATCCCTTCAGGAGGATCTACCTAGTACAAATATCTCATGGACATAACAGTCGTTGATTTTTAGGATCTGTGAACCACATAAAAAAAATCCCTTAGGGTTAGCTCAATTGGTCGAGTCCTCGTCATCAAAGCACCTCTACTATTGAGAGGTCACATATTCAATTCTCTCGAACCGGTAGGCTCCATGGTTGAGCTGGCAGGAAGTGATGCCTTCCAGCGGCTTTTTCTGGTACAAATATTTTTTGGATGTAGCAGTTGTCGATATATGCGGTCCATGAACCACATAGAAAAAAAATCCTATGTAATGACATAAAGCAACAAATGGATATGAAACACATTTAGTGCATAAATAAAAGACATGGAAGGAAACATCTCTTATCTAAGCATACAATTCTAGAAGCCTTACACAACAATCATATGAGATGGGAGAATATTTCCATCAACATCTAGCCTAGATCTAAAAATAAGAGAACTTGGATCTCCACTACAAGCCAGCTTTGATACCAAGTCCATCCCTTGGTTATGTTTCCTATAGTATATATGGAGTGTTACAAAAAATTCTAACACTTGCAAAAGTGTAAAGTCCCAAGTCCCAAGTACCAAGTGATAGCTTTATGTACTTGAGGAAGGTTATCTATTTTCATCTCAACAAATCTTCCCCACACATTAGGTTATCTCTTCTCCAACACAAGGAGGCTTCCTTAAAGATAGGATTACCAAGGCTAAAAAGTGAGGCATGAAGCTGAAAAATGAAGAGTAAAACTTGATCAAACAAAAGTTATAGTATAGGGTATGGAAGGAAATGGAAATGACGAAAGAGATATGAGGAAGAAAGGAAAGGAAGAAGAGGGGAAAAGGTAAATGGAATGATATGCGACTAGCGCCTATCAATAAATGGGATAATAGAGTCATGAAATATTACATGGAATAAAAGAATTTGTTTATTACAATCAACTACTTTTGAGTTACTAGGCCATATGGTAGAAAAGGTTTGCTTTCCACATTAAATTGTCTAATGGATGAAATAACTAGTTGATACATTCATCATTTATGTGTATAATTATGGTAAAAGGAACTAATTTGATGCAATTTAACCTTAATTTTTTGATAGAAATATGTTACACAAACTAGTATTGGAGGGATAGGAGCACTACTCATTAAACGAAATATGAAGGTATTGTTTTATGGTTGAAATGTGTGTTTTTATCTACAATATAAATTGATAAAATATGGAAAACAATTGCAAACATAAAATGACAAATAGACAAGAGGGAGAACCTCCTCACATTGCATACTCATAAAAGAATAGTAAGCCCCTTATTAGGCTTTCAAAATTAAAATAATAGCAAGAAGTCTCTACGAAAAGTGATAACAATTAAAGAGCATGTACATAACCATACAACAAAGTATATTAGTACCATGATTTCTTCATTAGTCTTCAAGAATTTGATATTCAAGGAAGCCCCACATCTATCATATCCAAGCTCATGGCCTCCTATCATTTCTCAATCTCTCCATATTCTCAATAATCCAAAAACCCCTTAAAAATGGAGAGAAATAATTTTTATTGAAGGAGCTTAATCTATCTTACAATAGAACAAAATAATTCCCTAAATAACTTCATAAGAAGTCAAATAATAATAAAATATTGGAGTAATCATATCATATTTGCTTCATGGTTGACATGTCAACTATCATCATGTGAACTCGATCCTCTATAAGAGAGCTCATTCCAGCTAAAAATATGAATAAATATGCAAAATGTCTCCAAAAGAGAGGGCCATGTCGAGATGCTAAGAGGTCCATATGTACTGTGACCTACAAGATGCACGCATAAAGAAAATAATGAACTTCTCCCCTTAGGAGAGTGCTCCTCAATCACCTATTGAAATAAGATGCATGAACAAATGTGCAACTACTCAACATGTATGAATCCCAAGGTGGGCTACCCAACTAAATCCATATATATGTGTGCAAGAGTGCCAAATAGTTGGAGTGCTCCACATGCAAGGCTTGGTTAAAGGTCTTGGGACCTTCAATAATCTTGCAAAGTAGCAAGTGTTTTCAATTTTCAACCTCCCATCATCAATATTTTCCATAAATGCTCCAAAAAACTTCACAGAGGGGGAAAATAATGGTTTTGTTCAAGTAAAACCTCAATCACATAATAAAATAATGGGCTCCAACTGATACACCATCCAAAAATGTGTAGTGACTTCTTTAAAATTCCCATTGTGACCTCCATCACCATGTGTCAAAGATATCAAGGGAACGCTCATAGGTAATTATTTAGCACTTCCTCCAATGCATAACAACCCTCTAGAAAGGGGCAAGGAATGAGTCAACTACAACAACAACAAAAAATCATCCTTGATTAAATCCTCATAGTTGAACCCTAGAGAAGTGCCCACTATTAATCAACATTTATTGATCAAATTGAAGGTCAAATTTTTCTCTTTTGAATGTGCCAAATTGTAATAGCCCCTTGTTGATTTCCCATGTAAATAAAATAATACCAAGGTCATGGGACACATATTCCAAGTTGAATGGTGGGAAAAACAATTTAGTGGGCATCCCTTGTGGATTAATAATGGCTATGGAAATTAGAAAAAGAAAAAAGGAAATAATAGGCATATATGAGAAATAAAGGAAAAAGGAGAAAAGGAAGGTGAAGAGACACAAATTTTCATGCAAGGGAAATTAGAGGAAAAATGAAGGAAAATGAAGAAAATAGAGGAATCAATGATAAAATGCTTAGAGAAACAATTGCTAACTTTTTGACAGTTTTGTGGTGGAGCTCTAGTTCATTCTCTCATACTCTTGCACACTTAGAGCATTCTTGGAGCACTCTAGCATTCACTTGGATTGGAGAAAGAAAGAAAAGGAAAGCATGGGAACATAAGGAGATATTTGGATCAACAACTACAACTGGATTGCTTTGTAGGTAACATGTTGCATGTGTGATTTCCTTGCTGATTTTTGGATGCATGGTATATGCATGTGATTCCTTGGTTATGTGTTGTCATTAGCATGGATATTTTCCTGGATTGACAGTGGTTTCAACCTTGCCTTTCCATTTCCTGGATAGCCATGGTGTTGTGGGTTTCCCACTTGTGTTTTTGATTGGTGTCAGGTTCCCTATGGTTGTGGGTTGGAAAACACACTGTAGAAGCCCTGGAACAATTGGGTTGAGTTACTAATTCCTAGAGCCATAAGTTGGGATAAATATTTTGGAGCCTTGTGGGTTGAGTTACTAGTCCTTGGATCCGCGGTTGGAACAAACTCTATAGAGCCCTGAGTTAGTTGTGGGTTAAGTTACTATTTCCTGGAGCCATGGACAACTTGGGTAGAGACCGATCTGGTTGATGTTAGTGATTTTTTGATCGTATAGATGAGATCACCATGGTTGATGGTTGAGGTGGTTTTTCCTCTGAAAGACTTGGTTTATTTTTTGTTTGGTTTAGCCCCTATGATCCCACATTCATGTTTGGAATATGGTGCAGGGGTGATTGGATGAAAGAAAGATATGGTTCAACCCAATCTATGGTTGGGTCGTACATGGAAGTCCCTGACTTGGTTGGATTTTTCACAAGTTAATAAGATTTATTTTCATATTGTGATCTATGAGAACTTGTACTTGTTATTATGTGGATTCTATGGCTGATTTGTCATGGTTAATATTATGGTTATATGTTGGTTATAAGCATGGTTCTATGATGTGCTCTAGCTATGGCTCTTGTTCATGATTTGATAAGTATTTGAATGATTGATGAATGCATGGGATAAAAAGTGTTGTTGTAGCTACTTGAGAGGGCATTAGACCTTCTTGGTGATTCTCAAATGAAGTTCAGAGGTTTATGATCAGATATGCATTCATGACCTGTAACTTACAAGTTTACCATATGTTTGATGAAATGTCTATTGTGTACTAGGCATGTATAGGTCAAGATCTTGTTCAGGCTTTAATGTTGGCATTGTTATAATCTTAATCATGATTTTGGAAAGTTACAGGTAGTTCTGGGTAGTGGTCTGGAGGCTAGCCTAAAAAGGTGGCACAAATCCTGGAACTGTATGCACAAAACTGGAAGATTTGGGTCATAACCACATGGAGTGATCCAAAATGGATCTAGAATAGACTTCTAAGTCTAAAGTGTTCATCACAGAGGAAAATGAAAGTCCAAGGATGCTCTTGGAAATAGCACCATTGCGTAGATCTTTTCATTCTGAATCTACTGCAACTTGAATGGGCTAAAATGGAATTCAGATGAAGAAGTTATCGCAAAAAGAAGTTTGCCTTTGTCCTTTGAAAATGAGGCAAATTATTATATAAATGGGACTTAAGGGAAAAATGTGTTTTAAACATGAAAACCCTTAGAACCCATCGCATCGCAATAAACCAAGGCTGAAGGACTTAAAACAGGCGCAAAGGCCTTCGGCAGACCCGACAGATTTATAGGTTAAACAGGTAAACCTTTTGAGTTCCGAAAGGAAGGGGCAGTAAGTGGTATTTCGGGCGGGCCTCAAGTGGTAAGCGGTATTGGACGGGCTCCGCCCGAATCCATACATTGGCCGAAACGTGGCACGACAGAGGAGAGAGGAAATTTCTTTTTTGGGTGGTTAATCCCCGTGCAAGTTACATGCCCGAAACGGACTGTCAGCCATTGTATTAGCGGTTGCGGATCAACGGTCAGGATTTGATCGGTGGATCGGTGATCGGCATGACCAAAGGAAAGAACCCCGGGCTGTTACCAATGCGATATGCTGATTGCGATATAGCGACGGGGCTGATAGTGATCGGCGATATCGACGATTGGCAATCGGTGAACCCCCGATACAAAGGGCCAACGCACTGCGATACGTTGATATGCAACGATGCGATGCGATATGGCAGCCAAAGGTGGACCCTAAAGGGATTATAGACCCGATTTCATAGATTTTGAAATCTGGGAATTCGGGATTTCTGTGTATTCCTGTGTATTGAGGTTTTTAGACCTCCCGCCTAAGTGATAACGATATCGATATTTGGATGGACCCGATAGGTTTATAGGGCTGATTCCATAATATTTGAAGTCCGGGATAAAGGCCCATGATGTGTTTTGCGTGCGTTTCCTGTGTATTTCCGTTATTTGGCTGACACGGCCAGAGGAAGGCAAAACGACCGGGTTTTCCTGCCCACCTGTTCTTTTCCATTTGTAAACAGATTCTTGTGAGGAAATAGTTGGGTTCTTCAATGATGGAGGACTGTAACCGATGCATGATAAAAACACAGAGAGCATAAATGCTCAAGGTAGATGAAGGTTACCGAGGGAGCTGGAGGACTGAAAAAGGTCACTGGAAGGTTGCTGAGAGTCAGTTGGAGGTCAAGTGAACTATAGAGGCACGCAGAGACTGACAGAGAGAGCTTAGAGAAGCCAAAGTCGAGAGCTAAGAGCCAGAGCCAGAGCCAGAGCTAGAGCCAGAACCATGAGCCAGAGCCAAGAGCCAAATCCAGAGCTAGAGCCAGAGCCAGAGCTAGAGCCAGAGCCAAGAGCCAGAGCCAGAGCCAGAGCCAGAGTCAAGAGCCAGAGCCAGAGCCAGAGCCAGAAAGCTTGAGAGCTTCAGAGCCAGGGATAAGATGGTGTTCTAAGCCCATTGTGTTCAGTGTAAACTAGTGGAGTTGAGTGTGGAGCTTGTAAAAGGACTTTTCCATAATCCCAAAGAGCCTAGTCGAGTTGACTAGAGCTCAAGGAGACATAGCCCAAGAGTTTTGGGTGAACTCCATATTATATTGCTGTTATGTGTGATTGCTTGTTGTTGCATTGTATTTGCTGCTTTATTTGCTGTTATATGTTTTATATCAGTTCAAGCAAATAAAATTAAGGCACATAAACAGTTTAAAGACAAAAACAAGAATACACCTATTTTCAAGCCCTTTTTAATTCTGCAATTGGTTAATCACTAGATCTTAGGAATATTTAAGCTTTGGAAGTGGGCGAGGTTCTTGTAAGCTTGACAAGAAGCCTTTAGGCCCCATTTTCAGATTAGGTGGTATCAGAGCCTGAGATTGATTAACCACACCTTCAGGAAGGTGATATCAAATCTCGTTATACCAGAGCAGGTGGTATCAGATCAGAATGCTTGATTGATAGAGCAAAGATTGCTTGTTTGAGAGGTGTTTAAACAGTCAGAAGTTGATTGTATGCTTGTTTGCAGACTGACTATTGTGTGAGTTTGCGGAGGTGAAGGGAAAGCTATTGATATCTCAGTCCAGGAGAGGACAAAAAGGAAGAAGGGCTGAAGGCATTCTTCTTATCCCAAATGACCTCAAGGCAATCCTTGAAGAACAAAAGGTTTGTTGCAAAAGGTTGCTTGAATAATCTCTTTGTTAGTCTTGTTTGAAGTTCTTTTGTTCATTTTGATAATGACAACTTCTACAAGTGGGTCCTCAAATTCTGCTTTCTTCACAAGATTCTTTGATGAATACATGAAGCAAGACTTGTTCACCATGTTGGATATGGTGAGAGAAATGTATGAGGATGGAAGGAAGAGCAACATACTTAGAGAGCAGTTGAATTCCATGGAGGAAGAGAAGCAGTTGCTTTCTGACAAATTGCAGGAAATGGAGAGGCAACTTCATGTTGCAAATATGAACCTGAAAAGGATGCATGAGTTGGAGACACAGCTCTTTGTTGCCAAATAAGCCTTAGTAAAGTATCAACTTGAAGAAGAGGTAAACCATTCCAGTTTGTCTTCAAATTCTTCTAAGAATGCTTGTATTGGTTCTTTTGAAAAACATACCAAAGGCGTAGGTTCCAAGTTGATGTCCAAGATGGGCTATGAAGGAAAGGGCTTGGGCAAACATGCATAATGTATTGTTGAGCCAATAATGATTGAGGAAAGGCCTAAGTATTTGGGTCTTGGCTATGGACAACCTTATGGAGAAAGTTCTAAAGCTGCCATGAAGGCCATTAAAACAACTCCAAGAAGGAGTTGCATTGCAGGTCTTCTACCTCAAGAATGTGAAGATTGTATTAAGGAGGAATGCAATAGCTTGAAACATCATTTGCATGATGTAGGTGTTAAAATCACACACTTGAACCAGAGAGTTGTGGAAACTCTAAAGAGATTGATGGTGTTCCAAAGGGAGCCACTTCTTCATTTGATTCACCTCCTCATGAAGGCAATAAAGGTGAAAGAGAAACGTATAAATCTGGTTCTAGCCAAATTCCTTTTGATTTTGTTCAGCATGGTAAATTTCCATATAAGTATGGGAAAAGAATTGCATGTTCCTTTTGTGGTTTGGATAACCATAATGTTTCTAGATGTTGGAAGAGAATGGCCACATACATGAAACATTTGAAGGAAAGGAAGCAAGAAGCCAAAGGTCCATTGGACAAGGCAAGTCATGCTGTCAAGAGGATACACATGTGTTGCACTTACTGCCATAAGCAAGGACATCTTGCTGCAAAATGTTGGACTCTGAATCCAGCAATGCTTCCACAAAAGCTGAAGAAAGTGGAAAGAGAAAATGGTAGAAATGGAAAGGAAGTTTCCATGGATTATGTGTTTCAGGATGATTCACATGTTGATGCTGATGTGCAGACAAAGGCAAGACCTTTGAAATGGATTGGTAAGAAACGGTTAGAGTTCTTATCCATTTAAGATTGCATGTCTATTGATGCATCTATTTGCATTTCTTTGTTAATGGAATGCAAGATTGCAGGGTTTTGCCAAGAAGGTGAATGGAGAAGTTGATTAGGAGACTCACTTTTTTGCTGCAACATTATATTTCATTTTAGCTTCGAAAGTACAGTGTGCTTAAGCGAAAGTTGAAGGATGAAATGCATGCATAAGCTTGATGTGCATGAACACAGGGATGCTGATGATTTCCTTGTTTTTAAACATGTGTGTGTGTGTGATTAACTTGAAGGGTTGATTGCTTTGACATGCATGTGATGCAATGTTGACTTGGGAGAAGTTAACTTGGTCTCGAAGATGGAGATAATGATGAAGTGTTTCATCTTTTGAAAAGAATCCTTGAGATCTTTTTCTACATGCTTGACTTGAAGGGTCATTTGTTTTAAAGGCATGATTTTTGGGCTTGTTATCTAGTCCATCATTTGTATGCAGATGTAAGACATGGAGGTATTCATAAGATGTGAAAATCTATTTCTTTTGTTGAAGCAAGAGTTTACACCATCTAGATGTTGTCCGCATTTCTGTTGTTGTTAACAGTTGTTGTTGACAGCTTGTCAAACAGGTACAAATGAAAAATTTGTGAAGCAGATGTAACTTCACATTTGTTTGAAACAACTTGGATCAATGATCAAGGCAGAGAAGTTCAAACTACCTTCTGTGACCATTTCAACAGGAGTTCTGCATGAAGTCAAGGAGGAAAACAGTCCTTCTCAGGAGTACCAACACATCCAAGAAGGAAAGTGGTCAAAGACTTAGGTTCAGAGGTACTATGCAGAGGCAAGTGTATGGAGGCTGAAAGAAGAGGGTGCTGTTACTCTCATTTATTGTCCAGATCAGTAAGTTAGTCTTTTGGAGACCAAAAGTTCTTTTAGTGGGAAGGTGTGATCCAAAATGGATCTAGAATAGACTTCTAAGTCTAAAGTGTTCCTCACAGAGGAAAATGAAAGTCCAAGGATGCTCTTGGAAATAGTCCCATTGCGTAGATATTTTCATTCTGAATCTACTGCAACTTGAATGGGCTAAAATGGACTTCGGATGAAGAAGTTATCGCAAAAAGAAGTTTGCCTTTGTCCTTTGAAAAGGAGGCAAATTCTTATATAAATGGGACTTAAGGGAAAAATGTGTTTTAAACATAAAAACCCTTAGAACCCATCGCATTGCATTATTTTATCACATCACAATAAACCAAGGCTGAAGGACTTAAAACAGGCGCAAAGGCCTTCGGCGGACCCGACAGATTTATAAATTAAACAAGCAAACCTTTTGAGTTCCGAAAGGAAGGGGCAGTAAGCGGTATTTCAGGCGGGCCTCAAGCGGTAAGCGGTATTGGATGGGCTCCGCCCGAATCCATACATTGGCTGACACATGGCATGATGGAGGAGAGAGGAAACCGCTTTTTCTGGTGGTTAATCCCCGTGCAAGTTACGCGCTCGAAACAGACTGTCAGCCGTTGGATTAGCGGTCGCAGATCAATGGTCAGGATTTGATCGGCAGATCGGCGGCGGACATGACCAAAGGAAAGAACCCTCGGGCCATTACCAATGCGATATGCCGATTACGATATAGCAATGGGGCCGATAGCAATCGGCGATATTGGCGAACCCCCAATACAAAGGGCCAACACACTGCGATATGCCGATATACAATGATGCGATGTGATATGGTGGCCAAAGGCGGACCCGAAAGGGATTATAGACCCGATTTCATAGATTGTGAAATCCTGGAATTCGGGATTTCTATTTTTTCTCGTGTATTGAAGTTTTTAGACCTTCGGCCTAAGCGATAACGATAAGCAATATTTGGACGGACCCGATAGGTTTATAGGGCCAATTCCATAATATTTGAAGTTCGGGCTAAAGGCCCATGATGTGTTTTGTGTGTGTTTCCTGTGTATTTCTGTTATTTGGCTGACATGGCCAGAGGAAGGCAAAATGACCGGGTTTTCCTGCCCACCTGTTCTTTTCCATTTGTAAACAGATTCTTGTGAGGAAACAGTCGAGTTCTTCAATGATGGAGGACTGTAACTGATGCATGATAAAAACACAGAGAGCACAAATGTTGAAGGTAGCTAAAGGTTGCCGAGGGAGCTGGAGGACTAAAAAAGGTCATTGGAAGGTTGCTGAGAGTCGCTTGGAGGTCAAGTGGACTATAGAGGCACACAGAGACATAGAGAGAGAGCTTAGAGAAGCCAGAGTTGAGAGCCAAGAGCCAGAGTGAGAGCGAGAGCGAGAGCGAGAGCGAGAACCAGAGCCACGAGCCAAAGCCAGGAGCCAGAGCCAGAGCCAGAGCCAGAGCCAGAGCCGAGAGCCAGAGCCAGAAAGCCTGAGAGCTTCAGAGCCAAGGATAAGATGGTGTTCTAAGCCCATTGTGTTTAGTGTAACTTAGTGGAGTTGAGCGTGGAGATTGTAAAAGGACTTTGCCATAATCCCAGAGAGCCTAGTTGAGTTGACTAGAGCTCAAGGAGATGTAGCCCAAGAGTTTTGGGTGAACTCCATATTATATTGTTGTTATGTGTGATTGCTTGTTGCTGCATTGTATTTGCTTTTATATGTTTTATATTAGTTCAAGCAAATAAACTTAAGGCACATAAACAGTTTAAAGACAAACACAAGCATACACCTATTTTCAAGCACTTATTAATTCCACAATTGGTTAATCACTAGATCTTGGGAATATTTAAGCTTTGGAAGTGGGAGAGGTTCTTGTAAGCTTGACAAGAAGCCTTTAGGCCCCATTTTCAGATCATGGAGATAGGCTTATGGGTGTGGTTGGAGCCTCATAATTGCATGCATGTTGTGTTGTGGGTGTGGTTGGGGTGTTAGGCTTGTGGAAAAGAAGTTCCAACTTAGGATCTGATCATTAAAGGTTGTGGACTAAATTTTGGGTGATCTAGTGCTCCTGAGAGGTATCAATAGTTTTCAGATTGTAGGCCCCACTTCCATAGCTGAAACTTGGAGGTTGGGTCATGTCATAGTATCACTTAGCTCATGTTTACCCTAGAGAGCTTATAAAAGCGGGTAAATGTAGGGTGGGGTTATTACAAAGTGGTATCAGAATGAGGTTGTAGCATTGGATCTTGTGGTAAAATCAAATCATCCTACAATGGTAATGCATGTATGATGGTTAAGCGATGTTATATGCATCACAATTATATGCATGTTTGTCATTATATTGTTGTTGTGGTTACATGCATGGTAGATGCTAATTGATTAGTTCAATCATATGCACATGCATCGATTAGGTCATGCATGATAGTAACTTGTTATTATATGCATTGCAATTGTATGCATGAGAATTATTTTCATGGAGGTTTCTTGCATGACAGTTAAGTTATTGATGTTATTATGTATCATTCTAATATGGACTGACTTGTGCAGATGTGATTTCCCCCTTAGATACATTGAGGTATGATTTTGATTATGTATTTTATTTATTTTATCTAACACGGTATGTTGCAGGACAATATAAGATCATAGATGAAGAGCAAAGTAGTGGACTATAGTTCACATGACTCCCCTTACATGCTTGATGTGAATTCATTGGAATGGGAAAGGTCAATTGAGTAGCAAGGAGAAGAGTATTCTCCTGATTTGGATGATACACTAAGGATTCTGAGGGCATGGATTATAAGTTGCAAGGAAAACAATGACAATTTGATTGATACACAGGGAAAGACTTGCAAGAGCTTAAGAGAAGTAAGCAAAGTTAATGCACTCATCCTTCAAAGTATTTTAGATTTGCATAAGTAGGGATAGATGGGGATCAGTCATGGACTGGAGGAGAATACTAATGGGGCATATGGTAGTAGGCCTCTTAGAAGACACATGTTGGATAGGGATGATATAGTTAAAGGTGGAAGATATTTAGATACACATGACAGGAGGGGCAATGCTTATGGCTTTTATTCTATCTATTGTTCCTAGAGATGTCATCACCATTACCGCTAACACCCTTATAGGAGGAGTGAGAAGGGATATTTTCCAGCAGAGTACATGGAAGCCAAGATAGCTACCCTCAGTCTAAAAGGAAAAGCATACATCTAGTGTGAAGTTGTTAAGCGTGTCAGAGGCATCATAGATGAGGAGCTGATTTTGGATGAGTTTGATGTCAGAAGATGAAAAACCATTGCGGTATCGACCCTATGATGGATATCATCTCAGGAAGGATTTTCCTTTGTATCAAAGTTCACAATGGATGTGTGGTAGGTCTCATATTTAAAGTGCGTAGGAGGTGTGGACGGTTGAGGATGTAGGTCAGAGCATTCCCCAGATCTATGCAGCAATGAATAATAGATAGGCTGGTCACTAGGTATCCATCATTGAGGTGGAAGTGGAACTAGGGGGAGAGTTCCAGGAAAATCCTCAATGCATTTTGCAGCGAAAACAACTCATGCTCCAGAACCGAGCAATAGAGCAAGTTAAAGTGTAGTGGAAGCACTTTGGGTCGAGGAATCTACATGGAAGATAAATGATCAAATGCAGGCATAATAGTTGGTTTTCAGTTATGATTGGATTCGTCAAGGGAATTGGAGTCCCTTAAGAGATGGTATGTGCGTGAGTTCAGTTACACGATAACGTGTTGGGTACAACAAGGTAAGGTAATTGGTATATTCATTTATGAACTGACAATTGTGTGTTTATGGCAATATGATGCACGAAATTACATGGAAAAAAGACTACCATGAAATCTTGAAGAAGGCTCGGGTTGAGCTTTCCTTTGGAAGCATTGGGAACCATGGGGGTTGAGTCATGGTGTCTATTGAAAGTTTGAAATTTTGGTGTTTTATGATTTGTTTGTGCTTGATTTTTGGTTTTGATTATGTCTAGTGCATGCCCATGCCACTTTGTTTATGGTGTTGTATTGTTATTAGTTTTTCATGGTTTCCTTCTTGTTTGCTTCTTGTTCTTGACTTTTATGTTTTAACGGTCTTGGTAATTGATTGGGGGAAGAGGAAAGTTAATGGAGCTTGGGGAGAGCTAAATGAAACCCAACAGCCAATGCAAGACCTAAATGAAGCCCGATGCATGTATAATGACAATTGAAGGCAAGAATATGATAGCCCGTTGGACTAGTTGGGTCCATTGGGGTAAATGGAAAATGGTAGGTCAATCATAAGAAAGGTAACTAGGAAAGGTGAGGTGAATGGATTTGAGGCATCAAATGCCTTAGCTATGTTGGGAACTATTGTTCTCAATGTTGTGCATGCATTGCATGGATAAAGGGAGTTCTTGAGTGATGGTTTTATGCACGTGAATGGCATGGAAAGGTTCCTGTTTCTATAAAGAATCAAGTGGGAAGGGTAGCCTTGGAAGACCTATGAGGTTGGTATCATGTGGATATAGTTTTGATATTATGTGTGTATAACTATGCCTATGTTTATGTTATGGACAGGAAATGCTAAAGGATACATTAGCGGAATGAAAGCAATGTGATATGCAACATGCTGGGATAAGCATGGCTGAGTGGAAAGAGCCTCAAATCCTAGATTTGAATTGTGGATGCATGCAGTAAGGCGTGGAAATACACTCAAGGAAAATTTGCTTGGTAATCTTTGGATGCCCTTGTTGCTGATATTGAGGGTAGGGGTATTTTAGTCTCTGGATGCCTTTGTTGTTGATATTGAGGGTAGAGGTGATTTAGTCTCTAGATGCCCTTGGTTTTGATATTGAGGGTAGAGGCATTTTAGTCTCTGGATGCCCTTGTTGTTGATATTGAGGGTAGAGGTGAGTTTAGTCTTTGGATTCCCTTGTTGTTGATATTGAGGGTAGAGGTTGTTTAGTCTGTGGGAGCCCTTGTTGATGATATTTATGTTTAAAATAGCAACAAGAAATGCTAAAAATAACATTGCTATAAATAACATTTCAGGATATACTCCATCTCTGTTGGAAATAACAAAAAATAGAAATTCTAAAAATAGCATTTCGGGATAGATTCCAATTTTAATTAGTCCCTGAATTAAAATTCAAATTTGGTCTCAGCAGTTGTTTGAAAAATAATTAATTAATTCATCTTGAGTTAATTAGTTTGAGAAAATAAAACATGAAGTCTATGTGAAGACATGCAACAGGTATCCCTTTGATTGAGGAAGTTATCCCTTAATTAAGGAGATAAGGGTGAGTTGTATTTGAGTTGTAATTAGTTAGCTCAGTTAACTGAGTTAAGTCCAGTTAAATTAGTTCCAAACAGTTGGAGGAACTAATCGTGAGTTTAGTCAGTTAATGCATGCATGCATGCAACTAGTGTTCTCCAGATAACTGAATATTCTCTCATAAATAACTCATGCATGTCATTTCAGAGAAAGACCTAGTTGAGATTAAAGGAAGGGAGAGTGTACTATCAGTTGGAGGAATTTTCCTATGTAGGAAACTCATCCATGTAGAAGGAATTAGCTCCTTCAGGATTGTGCAATTATTTCAGAGGTCAGAGCAGTGTGTGAGGTGAATTACACACAGGTGGCAACTTGAGGACCCAGGAGAAACTGTGCAAGGAAATAGGAGGCTTGGAGGACTGAAGGAAGGCATATGTGTTGTCTATTCTGTCCATGAGCAGTAGTGAGGGATTGTACTGAGAGCTGGATAGCTTGTGAGCTAAAGCTTTGTGTAATCAGGAGATATTTCCACTTGTATGATAATACAGATAGCGGGGTTTTTAGCTAAGGCTTTCCCCAGAGTATTCTTCTGTGTTTCATGTGTGATTGAATCTTCTTCTCTGTTATATTTTTTCTGGTTGATCTTGCTCAAAATCGATTAAGCTTCCGCAAGTTTGATTGTAGAAGTAGATTAAGTATTTTTCTTTAGTACATTGCATAATCAGTTTAATCTACGATGAAATTTCTACATGGTATGGAGCAAAGGTGATTAAAGCGGAGAACAATAAACAAAGAAGTTTGAAGTTCAAAGTTTGAATTTCTTGATTATAGTACAAAATCGATTTCTTCTCACATCTTTAAGTTCACCAATGACATTCAATGGCTTGAGACTCGAGTATGCCCTGTATGGCAGCTCAAACTACATTGCATGGAGGTGGTATTAGAGGACAATGGTTTGAAGGACTTCTTTGATCAAGAAGTCCCCAAGCCAGTAGCAGCTAATGCCCAAGAATTGGCGGAATGGAAGAAATGTGTGGAGAGAGCGAGAAGGATTCTTCTGGAGGGAGTTCAAGACCATATTGTCTCGAGTCTCCATGGGAAGGAGACTTTGTTTTCAATGTGGAAGACATTGAAGGATTTATATCAGAACAACAACGAGCAGAGGAAGCTGGCGTTGAAGGACAAGCTTCGGAAAATCAAGTGTGAAAAGGGAGACATGATCTCTACATATCTAAACAAGCTCACCACCTGCAGAGATGAGCTTGGAAGTGTAGGAATCATGATAGCCGATGATGATATGGTGAGTCTTGCTCTCCTCGGTCTTCCTAAGAGCTGGCATAGCTACCAGGACTCAGTTAATGGAAGAGAGGAACTACCAGATTGGAACGATTGTGGTCGGATATGATGCAGGAGGAGATCAGGAGGAGCACCAGAGATGGTTCTTCATCCAAGGAGGATGAAGAAAATTTCACCTTAGTGAGTAAGGCAAGGAAAGGGAAGGAGAAGGATTCTCATCCTAAATCGAGTTCTTCTAATGGAGGGAAGAAGATTGATAAATCCAAAGTGAGATGCTTTAATTGTCATGAGGTGGGCCATTATGCAACTATTTGTCCATTGAAGAAATCCAAGAAGGGATCCTCGGAAGGATCTGAAGGTGAGGCATTAGCCTCTCAGTTCGAATTGGATTTTACCCTCATCGCATGCATGGTTTCATCGATGATGGGTTGTGGTTGGTTTCTTGACAGTGGAGCCTCATTCCACATGACTAGCGATAAGAGTTTGTTCAGTATCTTGGAGGAGAAAGACCTCAAGATACTCATAGAGATGGGTGACGATGAAAGGTACCATGTTTCAGGTGAAGGTACGGTTGCTTTTCAGAGGGAGCATGGAGCTCGCATCACCTTGACAGATGTGAAGTATGTGCCAGGACTGAAGAAGAACTTGGTATCGATCGCGATGTTGGAGGAAAAAGGCTATGATGTAGTCTTCAGTAAGGGAAAGGTTTTCCTTAGACACATCACCATGAGACAAGTGAAGCAGATCGGTTCATGAGTCAAGAACTTGTATGCTCTTGAGGTTCAAGATGCATGCAAAGCCTTGAGGAGCAAGGCAAATGTTGGAGACTTGGTGGTTGAGAGGGAGAGTACATTACCTCTCAACATGCAGCGCCAGAAGAAGTCTCAGACAATTGTGGAGGAGCCACAATTGGTGAAGCAGCTTCAAGAGGTTGTGGAGAAGCCACAATTGGAGAAGCCAAGAGGAGATCGAGTGGAGGAATCCACTCATGCAGAGACCTCCATTAGGGTGAAATTTCGAGCCAAGTGGGTAGAGGGATCACATGCATCCATACCTCTAGGTGGGAGGTGGGGAGATGTGAAGTGATTGTCCCAAGAAGGCTGAAATAGGGGTAGGATCCTTGAGGTACCCAACCTCTTTGAGTAGACCTTGCTACGGGAGCCCTGATGAGGAGTAGCAAGACTGGCTTAGTGGGTAGAGACGGATGTGGATGGAGCGACAGAGGGAGCTTCGGCATCAGAGGGTGTTTCTAGCCCAACAGGGAGGTCAGTTGGGAGATTAGTTACTTACTTCTCAGTAACTGAGTTGCAGTGTAGCAGTGGACAACACGATGCAACATGATGAGAGGAGGTGCAGTGCAGATGCAATGCTGGGAGGAAGGACTAGTAGCAACACAGATGCAGCAGGAGGAATCAATGTGATTGATGCAGTCAGAGATCAAAGTGACGGAGGCTAGAGCAGTTAGCAGAAGCACAGAGTTTTCAGTCGACAGAGGCAATAGCAGTCAGAAACTTTGATGACAGAGGCATCATTCTGATTCAGGTTGGATATTTTTTGTGTTCCTAGAGTTGCTGGAGCAACAACACTTGAGAGAAGTGTTGCATGCAAAACATTCCAAAGGTTTAGGATCGGGTTTGAGTTGAATGCCTTTCTTGTTGAGAGGGAGTGTTGAAAATAGCAACAAGAAATGCTAAAAATAGCATTGCTATAAATAGCATTTTAGGATATACTCCAACTCTGTTGGAAATAGAAAAAAATAGAAATGCTAAAAATAGCATTGTTATAAATAGCATTTCGGGATAGATTCCAATTTTAATTAGTCCCTGAATTAAAATTCGAATTTGGTATCAACCGCTGTTTGAAAAATAATTAATTAATTCATCTTGAGTTAATTAGTTGGAGAAAATCAAACATGAAGTCTATGTGAAGACATGCAACAATTATCCCTTTGATTGAGGAAGTTATCCCTTAATTAAGGAGATAAGGATGAGTTGTATTTGAGTTGTAATTAGTTAGCTCAGTTAACTGAGTTAAGTCCAGTTAAATTAGTTCCAAATAGTTGGAGGAACTAATTGTGAGTTTAGTCAGTTAATGCATGCATGCATGCAACTAGTGTTCTCCAGATAACATAATATTCTCTCATAAATAATTCATGCATGTCATTTCAGAGAAAGACCCAGTTGAGATCAAAGGAAGGGACAATGTACTATCAGTTGGAGGAATTTTCCTATATAGGAAACTTATCCATGCAGAAGGAATTAACTCCTTCAGGATTGCGCAGTTATTTCAGAGGTCAGAGCAGTGTGTGAGGTGAATTACACACAGGTGGCAACTTGAGGACCCAGGAGAAACTGTGCAAGGAAATAGGAGGCTTGGAGGACTGAAGGAAGGCATATGTGTTGTCTATTCTATCTATGAGTAGTAGTGAGGGATTGTACTGAGAGATGGATAGCTTGTGAGCTAAAGCTTTGTGTAATCTTGAGATATTTGCACTTGTATGATAATACAAATAGCGGGGTTTTTAGCTGAGGCTTTCCCTAGAGTATTCTTCTATGTTTCATGTGTGATTGAATCTTCTTCTCTATTATATGTGTTCTGGTTGATCTTGCTCAAAATCGATTAAGCTTCCGCAAGTTTGATTGTAGAAGTAGATTAAGTATTTTGCTTTAGTACATTTCATAATCAGTTTAATCTACGGTGAAATTTCTACAATTTAGGGAGGAGGCGGTGTAGTCTCTAGATTCCCTTGTTGCTGATATTGAGGGAGGAGGTGGTATAGTCTCTAAATTCCCTTGTTGCTGATATTGAGGGAGGAGGCGGTATAGTCTCTGAATTCTCTTATTTATTTGGACAAGAAGATAAGAGAAGGCACTAGGTGCTTTTTGTGTTTAGAAATCGATCCAGTGTGTGTACGTGATCAAAGAGAAGAGAAGACACTGGGTGCTTGCCAGGTTTGGAAACTGATTCAATGTGTGTATGAAAAGGACAAAGAACAAAGGTAGAAGAAAACAAAAACTTAAAGATAAGTATCAATACTTTATTTCAATTTTTAATTATGCACATAATCTATGATTTTGATTTATGATGGTTGGGTTTCAAACTAATCAGATGCGATGTGTTTATATATGATGATTTTATCAAAGAGCTAATTTGGCTTGTTGTGATAGGAAGTAAACATAATTGCAAGTGTACCTTACTAACGAGATATCGATGAGGTATGACTTGAATTTATTTCAATTCCTTTTGAGTCTAATAGAAGTTACGTGCTTGGTAGAGGAAAACATGGGAAATGCCCAGTTTGGGTGGTTGGAACTGGCTGCCAGAATGTTAGCAGTAGTAGTAAAAGGAATTGGAACATGTAACAAGGTGTTGGTAAAGTATTAAGAAGTAGGGCCATTGTGGGACACTAGTACCCAATAGTGTCCATTGGTTTCCATGAGCATGTTATGACTGGTATGATGGTTTTGAGGAAGGAATATTCCTTGGTTTGGACCATCCAATGCGAGGAAATCTTGCCAAGGGATGGGTCACTCGAGAATGGGATGCTAGTGGAACTTGGAAGGTGTGTGACTGCATGGAAGAGGGTGACTGGATTGCCCAAGGGACTATGTACCAGAGAAGGGAAGGCCGGGAAATACATTTGTTTTGGTCATTAGCATTTCCAAATGGAACAAAAAAACATTGGGAGTGTGCCCTAGAACAATGAGCTGGTAAATATTCATTGAGAGGATAAGTAACACAAGGATTGTAGCACCGAACATTAGATGTGGACTTTGATTTTGATAGTGTATTATGGACTTCCTGGGAAGGAGGTGAATCTTGGAACTACTTTTGAGGGTGGAGGTGTGAGCCTCTGGATTCCCTTATTGTTGATGCAGGTATCATATACTTTTATTTGTTGGTTAGAGAAAATGTGCATATGTATATATGTGTATATCATGGTAAATATTGCATCGAGTTGTGTTTATAAAGCTCCATAAACATTATGGTTATTTGTTGGTTGAAGGAAATGTGTATAACTATATGTGTTGGTCATTGTAAATATCGTATCGAGTTTTGTTATAAAGCTCTTGTAAATGCCTCCTTCCATATTTACCCAAATTCACAAGCTCTCCAGGATAAACATGATACGAGTGCCACTATGGCATATCTAATCTCCAATTCCCCATTAAGGAAGTGGGACCTAAAAATTGAACACTTACTGACATCCTACAGGGACCACAGATCACTTAGCAGTTGAACAACCACCCCAGGTGACCAATCCCTGGGTTGGAACCATTCTTCACTGACTTAACACCCCAACCGCACGCACAACAAGGCAAGAGTGCGGTTATGATGTGCCAACCACATGCACAAGCCTCCTTCCTTGTGGTTATGGCATAAATCCTCCAAATCTGAGCATGCGGTTCTCGGATTTATGCCACCTTTTCGGGCCAACCTCCAGACCATTGCCCAAAATTACCTGAAAATTTCCAGAATGCAATCAAAGGTAATGACAAAGCCACCCAATCAAAACTCAAGCAAGAACTTGACCCAAAGATGCTTAATCCATAATAGACATTTCGTCAAACATATGGAAAACATGTAAGCTACAAGTCATGAATGCATATATAATCATAAACTAATAGTCTTCATTTGAGAATCACCGAGAAGGCTCTAAACCCTCTCTAGCTAGCTGCAACAACACTTGTTAGTCCATATATTCATTAACCATTTGATAACTTAACAAATCATGACAAGATCCATAGATAGCATACATCATATAACCAACATATAACTAGCAATTAACCAACATAGAAACCATGGAAAATCAACCATAATGTCAACAAGATGACCAATACAAGTGCCAATAAATCATGATGGGAAAATAACTCTTATTAACATATGAAAATGGCAACCAATTCAGGGACTTCAACATACCACCTGACCATATATTGTGTTGGACCAAATCTATCTTTCATCCAATCACCCCCGCACCATATTCCAAGCATGAATGTGGGATCTCATGGATTAAACCAAAACAAAACCAACCAGGGCTTCTAGAGGTAAAACCATCTCAACCCTCAACCAAAATGATTCCGCCTCTATGGTCCAGAAATCATTAACACCAACTAGATCGATCTATACCCAAGTTTTCCAGGGCTCCAAGAACTAGTAACTCAACCCACCAAGGGCTGTAGAGCATTTATCCCAACCTAAGGCTTCAGGATCTAGTAACTCAACCAAGTTGTTCTAGGGCTTCCATTGCATTTGTTCCAACCCACAACCATCAGGAACCTACGCACTAATTAGAAAAACAAGTGGAAAACCCACAACACCATTGTTATCCAGGAAATGGAAAGGAAAGGCTAAAACCACTGTCAATCCAGGCAAATATCCATGCCAATGACAACACATAACCAAAGAATCACATGCATATACCATGCATCCAGAAATTGGCAAGGAAATCACACATGCAACCTATTACCTGCAAATTATCCCTGTTGTAGTTGTTGATCCAACTATTCCGTTGCGCTCCCTTGCTTTCCTTTACTTTATTTCTACAATCAAAGTGAATACTAGAGTGCTCCAAGCATGCTCTAGGATTTCTCTAAGTGTGCAAGAGTATGAGAAAGGGAGAGAATGAAATAAGAGAGTCAAAACTAAACTGAAAAAAGATGTGAACTGATTCTCTGAAGCCTTTTTATTATTGATGCCTCTATTTTCTTCATTTTCCCTCTAATTTCCCTTGCATGCAAATGTGTGTCTCTTCACCTCCCTTTCTCCTATTTTCCTTTATTTTCATAAATAAATGCCAATTTTGCGTCTTTGCCTTTACCAATTTCCATGGCCATTAATTAATCACAAGTGATGCCCACTATAATGTTTTTCCCAACATTCATCTTGGAATACGTGTCCCATGACCTTGGTCTTATTTTATTTACATGAAAATAATAAGGGATTGTTACAACTCCAATAAGTGATATGTTTATCATGTTTTAGTTGTTTGGTATATTGTAAATACTGCAACGAGCTGTGTTTATAAATCTCCATAAGCAATATGGTTTGCTAGTCATAATCACCATTGAACACCGAGGACAATGTCCCCCAAGGGGGAGGGGTTTCTAACAACCCCTAGTTGATTTTTCATGTAAATAAAATAAGACCAAGGTCATGGGACACGTATTCCAAGATGAATGGTGGGAAAACGCTTTAGTGGGCATCACTTGTAGATTAATAATGGGTATGGAAATTGGAAAAGGAAAAGAGGCAATAATTGTCATTTAAATATGATAAATAAAGGAAAATAGGAGAAAAGGAAGGCGAAGAGACACAAATTTTCATGTAAGGGAATTAGAGGAAAAATGAAGGAAAATGAAGAAAATAGAGGCATCAATGATAAAAATGCTTTAGAGAAACAATTTCTAGATTTTTGATAGTTTTGTGGTGGAGATCTAGTTCATTCTCTCATACTCTTGCACACTTGGAGCATTCTTAGAGCATGTTTGGAGCACTCTAATATTCACTTGGACAAGAGAAAGAAAGCATAGGAAAGCAAGGGAGTGCAAGGAGATAGTTGGATAAAATAGCTACAATTGGAATGCTTTGCAGGTAACAAGTTGCAAGTGTGATTTGCTTGTTGATTTTGGATGCATGGTATATGCATATGATTCCTTGGTTATGCATGGAGATTTTCCTGGATTGACAATGGTTTTAGCCTTGCCCTGCCATTTCCTGGATAGCCTTGGTGTTGTGGGTTTTCCGCTTGTGTTTCTAATTGTTGCTCAGGTTCCTTATGGCTATGGGTTGGAACAAATGCTCTGGAAGCCCTGGAACAAATGGGTTGAGTTACTAGTTCTCGAAGCCGTAGGTTGGGAAAAACAGTTTGGAGCCTTATGGGTTGAGTTACTAGTCCCTGGAGCTGGGGTTGGAACAAATGATCTAGAGCCCTGAGTTAGATGTGGGTTGAGCTATTAGTTCCTGGAGCCCTAGACAACTAGGGTAGAGACCAATCTGGTTGATGTTATGGATTTATGGATCATATAGATGAGATCATTGTGGTTGAGGGTTGAGGAGGTTTGGCCTTTGTAAGCCCTAGTTGGTTTTGTTTTGGCTTAGCCCTTATGATCCCACATTCATGCTTAGAATATGGCATGGGGATGACTGGCTAAAAGAAAGATTCCGTTCAATCCAATCTATGGTTAGGTGGTACGTGGAAGTCCCTGACTTGGTTGGTATTTGCACAAGTTAATAAGAATTATTTTCCTATTCTCATCTATGAAAAATTGTACTTGTTATTATATGGATTCTATCGTTGATTTGTCATGGTTAATATTCTGGTTATAAGCATGGTTCTATGATGTGATATATCCATGGCTCTTGTTCATGATTTGATAAGTATTTGAAAGGTTGATCAATGCACAGGCTAACAAGTGTTGTTGCAACTACTTGAGATGACATTAGACCTTCTTGGTGATTCTCAGATGAAGTTCAGAGGTTTATGATTATATATGAATTCTTGACCTGTAGCTTAAAAATTTACCATATGTTTGACGAAATGTCTATTGTGTATTAGGCATGTCTAGGTCAAGATATTTTCCAAGTTTGAATTTTTGGCATTGTTATCATCTTAATCATGATTATGGAAAGTTACAAGCAGTTTTGGGTAGTGATATGAAGGTTAGATTGAAAAGGTGTCACATATCCTAGAACCGCATGCACAAAACTAGAAGATTTGGGTCATAACCACATGGAGAAAGGCTTATGGGTGTCGTTGGAGCCTCGTAACCACATACATGTTGTGTTGTGGGTTTGGTTGGGGTGTTAGGCTTGTGGAAAAATAATTCCAACTCAGGATTTCATCATCAGAGGTTGTGGATTGACTTATGGGTGATCTAGTGTGCCTGAGTGGTATCAATAATTTTTCGGATTGTAGGCTCCACTTCCATAACTGGAACTTGGAGATTGGGTCATGTCATAGTATCACTCAACTCATGTTTACCCTAGAGAGCTTGTAAAAGTGGGTAAATGTAGGGTGGGTCAGTTACACAAATGACCCTCATGAAGGCCCAAAAAAATTAAGAGTTTAAGATCAATTTCAAGGTGAGGTGCTTCCTTACAGAAGGTTAACTAAGATGGTTTTTCCTTTAAAAAAATTAAAGGGTTTCTAAGAAGGAAGAAATCAACTATTCTCATCCTCTCATTAGATAGCCCTATGTCTCAACTTCGTTCAAATCATATGCCAAAGGTATCACCATTTTCTCTTGATATATTTAAAATTTTACTTATTATTATTCCCATTTCTTTCATTTTTATCATATTATCCAAAAAAATTCCTAAGGTAAATTCGGGCAGATCGGCCCGAAGGGATCACATCCTACCAACAAAACTAGCAAATCCTAACCCTGAGGGTGTCGAGGAGAATTTTCTCTGTGACCTCCCATTGGTGAGGTACTTTAGCAATGGGAACTCAACCAATTGAGCTAACCCTGGAGGCTATTATTTCCATTATCTAGTTTATTTATCTATTTTTCATTTTTCCAAAAGTTTTATTTTCATGCAAAAATGCCTTACCTCCTCTTCCATTTTTACCTAGTCATTTATGTGACCATTTACCACACTTAGCCATTTTCAAAGTTGTGTGGAACATTACCCCACTTCATACTTTTCAAGATGAATTACCTTACCTCCTATTCCTTTTTTACTTAGAAATTCACTTGACCATTTAACACACTTAGTCATTTTCCAAATTGCGTGGAACACTACCCCACTTCATACTCCTTCACACATACTTTACTCTACACACTTTCATTTGCACATTCATTACCATATTTCTATTTTTACTTATACATTTACATGACCATTTACTACAATTAGTAATTTTCCAAATTATGCGAAAAATTACCCTTCCTCTTCCCTTTTTACTTAGTCATTTATGTAACCATTTACCACACTTAGTCATTTTCCAAGCTCTGTGGAACATTACCTCAGTTCATACTTTTCATGCAAAATTATCTTACCTCCTCAGCCCTTTTTACTTATAAATTTACGTGACCATTTACCACAATTAGTCATTTTCCAAATTGTGTGGCACTCATACTCGACACATACTTCACTCTACACACTTTCCTTCCCACATTCTTTAACATATTTCTTTGCACATCACATTCATTACTTAATCAATTTTACTTTATTTACACTCCATCCTCATAGTTCACTTTATTACTTAACTTGTACTCTACACTCTTTCCTTCGCATATTCATTACCATATTTCTTTGCACGTCACATTCATTACTTAATCAATTTTACCTTTATTTATTTTTAATTGCACTTTATCCTCACAGTTCGCTTTATTGCTTAAATTTTATCATTATTTCTTGTATTTTCCTTTGACATATCTCCCTATGACACATGGCACCTTATCTCAGGGTAACACTTTGAAAGTATTTGTTGGGAAAAGATGACTGGGAAATGAAATGGTAACCAAAAACTACATTATGCATAAGCTACGCAAGGTTATGTGGCTCCTTCTACTTTAGACACAAATAATATAAATAACATGAGGAGCCCATTTCTTTATATTTTTTTATAAATTCATTCCCACAATTCACGTGTGATGAATAGGGTGGATTGATAAATCAAAGGCTAAGATTCACATGGAGTAAATCAATGATTGTTGAGCCACTATCTTCCAAAGACCATAACTTGAGTTCCTGATGTCTGAATTGGGAAAACGAGAGCTTGTTGGAAAGCTGGAGATGAGAATAACATTTTGGAAATGGTTTCCACAACTAAAATGGCATCCATCATGCCAAAAATATTAAATATATCCATAACTATTTCTAGCTTGGAAACAATTTATTTTGGAAAAATGATTTATTAAAAGAATATTTGAGCGTCTAAAGTGCAACCAAGTTTGGAGGATGAATATCTAAGTCTGGGATTTAATTCAGTTAGCACGAAAAGGGAAAAATAAACTAACTATAAAGAAGTTCCAAGAAGATGAATGAAATATTATAAAAAAATAGGTGAAGCATATTTCAAAGAGAGAGATCATTCCATTTGCCATTCCTCTATGTTTTTGTGAGTGTTTTATATTTTCCTACTTGAAGAAATTTCCATTCTTTATTCTCAATCTCTAACCATCCATCTTTATTAAGTGTATAATTCATTTATAGGGTCTATCCCTAACTGCCATTCTCCTTTTCTTCCATGTTACTACTATTACTTTATTTGGTGCATAGGAGCCCCATTGATCTGAAATTGAGATCTTAAAACAATATTAAGGTATTACAAACTCGTGTGCAGGAATGCCTATATTACTTAGTGCAACGGATTGAAAAGATTGCGAATAATATAGACAATGAGTAGTTAGAGAAACATAATAGACAAACACACATCAACATAGCAAATAATCAAGGAGTTCACCCAAAACTCTTGGGCTATGTCTCCTGGTCCAACTTTTAGTGGTGACCTCTCTATTATGTCTTCAAGAGCAGAGTTTTTACAAGTGTGAGCTCAAATCGAGTCTCAACACAACAGGAATAAACAACAGGGTTTTACTTGAATCCCTCAAGTCTTTCTGAGTACACAGACTCTCCCTCTCGCTCTCTGTCTTTTGTTTTCTCTCTGTCTCAGCACTGCCTGCCCTGTCTCTGCCACTGACTGGCTTTTAAGCCTATCGGCGCTTGTCTGTTCATCTCCCCTTTCGGCTCTCTAGCTTCCAACCTCTGTCCGTTCAAATCCCCTCTGAGCGTTAAACAATCATTGTGAAACGCCTTCAGGTATGGTGGCCACCTGTTTTTAAACGAAAAGGACCATTAGCGTGGTTGAAATCCTCGAGAACACGTTTCTCTATTTACACAGAGAAATACACTAAAAACACTGAAAAACCTGCAAAAATATTTCTATCGGACTTCAAAAATCATCAAATCCGCCCTATAATCCTTTCGGATCCGCCTTTGGTCACTATCGCAAGCCCACCATTGATCTGGGTGATCTCTGATCCAACGGTTGATATTCATTTCGGGCAGCTTATGCGTATGGAGATTACCCGCCCGAAAAGGCAGTTTTCTCTCTCCGGCGCCAAGCCATGTGTCAACCATTGTATGGGATCGGGTGGAGCCTGTCCAATACCACTTACCGCCTGAGGCCCGCCTGAAATCCCGCTCATTATGGAACTCAAATAATATAAAGCTACATGTATTAACCTTTCGGGTTCGTTTTATCGCTCCGGGCGCATTTTCTTTGTATTTCGTTTATTTAACAAAAATGCAAAAATACATAGGAAAACCCTTTTTACCAGAACTCAAAATATATTAAATTGCATCCATAAAACCCATCGGGTCTAGCTATCGCAAGTCACATTTGTATTGGCCCCGCTCCTTTGTATCGCTCCGATGCGATATTGCGATGTGATATATCGTAATCGCATATTGCCTAACCTTCAGGTTGTGGGTTAAGTCCTTTTGTGTGTGTATTAGCGATGCGATATTGCGAGTAGATCTGGACTGCCGATCTGCACGCTTGATCAATGACCCTCGTTTAATCGCGATTTCCATTAGGCCGCCTCCGATAGACTCTGCTTGCCACCTCCGATTGCGATATGCTGATTAGATCTGGACCATTGATCGATCCGATCCGATGGCTCCTGTGCAATGTTGCTTTAGCCTCCGCTTAACTCTGTTTTCACCATTTCTTCATGTTTTTCCCGTGCGATAGTGTTTTCCGCCATTTGTGAATGTTTTTCCTTTGCGATAGTGTTTAAGTATATAAAGACTTAGAGGGTTTTAGGATCCATTTTGGATCACGCCTTCCCACTGAAAAGCTTTTGGACCACCAAAAGTTGGTTTTTAGGCATCGATCAAGTGAGGATACAGCTTCCTCACTTGTCCAATTTCTATCCATCGTGCACTGCTTGTTTTTGAACCTTTGAATCTGATTCTCAGGTACACAACATCCCCTTGTTGTGTAGTTCTCACCTTCCTGTCCAGAATTGTGTCTTCCTGCAACTCATTGAGATATTCAGGAAACAGATCATCAATAGAAGGCAACTGACTTTGCTCTTCGGGATCTTCAATCAATGAAGGTTCATACAGTCTCAAGTTTTCTGCATTAATGACTAAATAGATATGCATATAATCTGGAAAATCAAGGCGAAAAGCGTTTTCACCAATTTTCTCAAGTATCTTGAAAGGCCCATACCTTATTGATTTTAGCTTCTTACCTTCACCTTGCATTCTGTCTTTGCTGATGTACAACCAGACCTGATCACCAACTTGGAAATTATGCTCAATTCGATGCTTGTCATGCCTTGCCTTGTACTTGGCCTGGTTTCTTTCCAGTTGTTCCTGCACTGCCTAGTGAATTTCTTGGATCTATTCAATGAACTTGGTTGCTTTGTCCACATCACTGTGTCCATCAACTACTATGTCTTTACCAAAGAAAAAATCCAAGGGAGACTTTGGTATAAAACCGAAACAAGTCTCAAAAGGAGATCTCTGAGTAGAAGAGTGCTTGGCATGGTTGTAACCATGTTGCACATAACACAAATTCTCATCCCAAAGCTTGGGATGCTTGCTGCAATAGCCTCTGAGCAACTGGATCATTGTCCTATTGACCACCTTTGTTTGACCATCTGTTTGTGGATGAAATGTTGTGCTCTTCTTCAATCTGGTGTCCATCAACTCCCATAGACTTGACCAAAACTTCCCAACAAATCGGGAATCTCGATCAGATATAATAGAAGTGGGTAACCCAAAATGAACCCATACATGCTGAAAGAACAACTTTACTGTTTGTTCAGCTGTGACCTACTTGTTACAAGGTATCAAAATACACATTTTGCTGAACCTATCCACAACAACATACAAATAATCATGACCTTTTCTAGATTTTGGCAATCCCCCAACAAAGTCCATGGAAACACTTTCCCAAGGACGAGAAGGAACTGGAAGTGGAGTGTACAAGCCTATTTTTCTATTACTGGGCTTGCTTTTAGCACACATAGTACACCCTTTAATATATCTAGAAACTGTTTCATGCATTCTTGGCCAATAACAGAACCTTTGCAACTGTGCAATTGTTTTACTTACACCAAAATGACCTGATATGAGAGAAGTATGTGCTTCTTGGATTATGTTAACTCTTTCAGTTTGTGGAATGCATAACTTTCCCAAATGATATAAGAGTTGGTCCTTAACATAATAATCCAATTCTTCTACTTGCTTGCCATGACTTAAAGTTGCATATACATCTTTAAAATCTACATCTTGAGCATATTGTTCAATGTAACTTTCATGCATTACTGAGTTATGCTTAAGTATAGTAGATGCATTTATGATTGGTCTTGATAGCATATCTGCAACCTTATTGTGTATGCCCTTCTTATATCTGATGACAAGATGAAATTGCTGTAGGAAACCCATCCACCTATAATGTCTTGATTGCTGCAATTTAGTTTGTGAGTGCAAATATTGAAGTGGTTGATGATCGGTATGTATGATTATTTCTTTGCCCATTAGGTAATGTTTCCACTTTTTCACACTCTGTACTAATGCATACAATTATTTATCATATGTGGGATAATTAACTACTGCAGAATTAAATGTCTCAGAATGGTAGCATATGGGTTTACCGTGTTGCATCAACACTGCTCCCATGGCATAGTCATTGGCATTTATTTCAATCTCAAATGGACGTTGAAGATTTGGCAGTGCTAGTACTGGTGCTATACTAATTTTTTCTTTTACGCTGTCGAATGCTTTCTGTTGTTTGCCTCCCCACTGAAACACCTTGTTCAATCCTGTTAAAGCATGTAAGGGAGATGCAATCAAAGAGAAGTTAGCAATAAAATTTCTCCAATATTGTGCTGCTCCTAGGAAACTCCTAACTTCTGTAGCAGATTTGGGTTTAGGCTAGTTCACAATGACTTCGACCTTAGAGGGATCTATCTTCAATTTACCACCCCCTACAATATGACCCAAATAATTTAAAGATATTTTGCCAAATTCACATTTGACAACTTCACATAGATATTTTCTCTTTTTAAAACATCTAAAGTTTGCTTTACATGCTTCAAATGTTCTTCCCATGTTTTACTGAAAACAAGAATGTCATCTAAATATACAATTACAAAATCATCAATAAAAGGTTTGAGTACATCATTCATAACTCTCAAGAAAGTGGCAGGAGCATTACTTAAGCCAAAAGGCATAACCAGCCATTCATACAACCCTTGCTTTGTCTTGAAAGCAGTCTTCCATGCATCTTGTTCTGCAACTTTGACTTGATGATAACCACTACACAAGTCTAACTTGGAAAAGTAAACTGCTTCTTTCAACTGATCTAATAGATCATCAATACGAGGAAGAGGATAATGATTCTTTATTGTTATTTTATTAAGTGCTCTATAATCAATGCACATTCTCCACGAATCGTCTTTCTTTCTCACCAGTACGACTGGAGATCCACATCGTGATGTGATTGGTCTTATGAACCCTTTATCGAGCAGCTCCTATACCTGCTCCTTTATCTCTGCATTCTCTAAAGTGGATAACCTGTACATTTCGATGTTAGGTAATGGAGCATCTTGCTACAAATGATATCATGTACTATTTCCCTTTTGGGTGGCTGACCTTTAGGTTCTTGAAATAGGATATCATATTCTGAAACAAATTTAACTAAATCAGCTTTCAGTTTAGCATCACAACCTTCAAATACATTGGTTTTATCAGGGTTCTTTTCCTCTACAACCATTAGTAAAAATTGCTTACATGAATTCAGCTCTACAGAAAATGGCTTTCCTATCATACAAGTAAGGACTTCCCAAAACAATACCACATATATCCAAGGGAACTATATCTAACTCAACCTCATCTACAAATGTTGACCCAATAGAAAACATAAGTTTACATTGTCTTGTTACTTGTAGCTTTGCTTTATCACATACCCAACCTAATGGATATGGCTTCTTGTGAGGTGTTGTTAGTAATCCCAAATTTTTCACAATTGTTTCAGAAATCAAGTTTACTTGTGATCCACTATCAAATAAAGTATCAATCTTTTGGTGCTTGGAAATGACTCTAATATGAAAAAGCTCATGTATTTTCCTCTCATTATTTTCATTATCAATAGGTTGTGCAGAATTACTTGTGGGTGCTTAAGAATTTTTACCTTTTATACCTGTGGCTGTGACTATTGTTTCATCGCCCGAGTTTGACCCCAAGTATTTCTGAATAGAAGCAACAGTATTTTTCTTCTTACCATCGAACTTCTTAGGTTTCACCTCCGGATGAAAAGACCATCAGTGTGCATCATCGTGTCCATCCTTCTTGAAATCAGTGCATGAAGGTTTGTCATTCTGTACAACGTTTGTCTTCCTCTCCTTCCATTTTAGCTTCTTCTTTTCCTTGTTCTTTCTTGCAAAGTGTTTAGATGATCCCCCAACCTCTGGGTTCACATTCTTGCCTCTAGCTTTTAGATGTGTAGCTTGAACTGATACATCATCTAGGCTAGTGGGATTAAAAATGAGAATGGTGTACTTCAAATAGCTATGCAGACCACCTATATACTTCAACAAAGTTTCAGGTGAGTCTAGAGATATGCCTAGAGTTAAAGCTCTTTTTCTAAATTCTTGGGTATAAATTTGTACACTTTGACCCTTTAATTGGTGAAGAGTTTGCCAACTCATCATTGCTTGCTGCATATAAGCTAGAGGATAGAATTGTTTTTTGATGGCAGAAACAAATTCATTCTAGGTAGAAAGTATTTTACCATGTCTCTTCAGATCAGCTTGTGTCTTGCCTTCCCACCACACTAGTGCAGTTTCTCCAAGTCGAAGGCCAGCCAACTAAATCTTTATCCTTTCTGAATCAACGTTCTGCACCCTGCAATACACATCAATCTGTCTTATCCAGTTATCTAGCTTTTCTGCATTTAGTTCTCCATCATAAATTGGCAAATCAAACTTCACATCTAATTTAATCAAAGAAGTTTTCTTATTTTTCTTATTAGGGCTAGGAGATGAGGATGATGAAGGTGATGGTGGAGGAGATGAGGGAGGAGGCTTTTCCCCTTTCCCTTTGCCCTTTGGATGGGCAACTAGAGAAGGTTCCTTTGCTCCTTTGTCTGGTTTGGGTGTTGAAGTGCTTTCACCTTGACCCTTCTTAAATTCCCGATACATCTCTTCCACCATGGCTCACATGGCCATAAAACTATCCATGAACTGAGATTCTGATTCCAATGGGACTTCTTCTGCCATTCTCCTCTGAGAATAGACTCTTCCAATCTCTGGATTAGCCTCAACAAGTTCTCCTTCTCCTAGTTTGAGCTTTGACCTAGTTAGCATTCAAAATCCAGCACAAGCTTGTCTAACCTTAACAAAACCTAAAGCTCTGATACCACTTGATCTGAAAATGAGATCTTAAAAAAATATTAAGGTATTACAGACTCGTGTGTAGGAATGCCTATATTACTTAGTGCAACGGATCGAAAAGATTGCGAATAATATAGACAATGAGCAGTTAGAGAAACATAATAGACAAACACACATCAACACAACAAATAATCAAGGAGTTCACCCAAAACTCTTGGGCTACATCTCCTGGTCCAGATTTCAGTGGTGACCTCTCTATTATGTCTTCAAGAGCAGAGTTTTTACAAGTGTGAGCTCAAATCGAGTCTCAACACAACAGGAATAAACAATAGGGTTTTACTTGAATCCCTCAAGTCTTTCTGAGTACACAGACTCTCCCTCTCACTCTCTGTCTTCTGTTTTCTCTCTGTCTCAGCACTGCCTGCCCTGTCTCTGCCACTGACTGGCTTTTAAGCCTATCGACGCTTGTCTGTTCGTCTCCCCTTTCAGCTCTCTGGCTTCCGGCCTCTATCCATTCAAATCCCCTCTGAGCATTAAACAATCATTGTGAAACACCTTCAGGTATGGTGGCCACCTGTTTTTAAACGGAAAGGACCATTGGCACGGTTGAAATCCTAGGGAATGTGTTTCTTTGTTTACACAGAGAAATACACTAAAAACACTGAAAAACTTGCAAAACTCTTTCTATCGGACTTCAAAAATCATCGAATCCACCCTATAATCCTTTCGGATCCGCCTTTGGTCATTATCACAAGCCCACCGTTGATCTAGGTGATCTCTGATCCAATAGTCGATATTCATTTTGGGAGGCTTATGCGTACGAAGATTACCCACCTGAAAAGATGGTTTTCTCTCTCCGGCGCTAAGCCATGTGTCGGCTAGTGTATGGGATTGGGCGGAGCTCGTCCAATACCACTTACTGCCTGAGGCCCGCCCGAAATCCCGCTCATTACAAAAATCAAATAATATAAAGCTGCATGTGTTAACCTTCTGGGTGCATTTTATTTGTATCTTGTTTATTTAACGAAAATGCAAAAATACATAGAAAAACCCTTTTTAGCGAAACTCAAAATATATTAAATTGCATCCATAAAACTCGTCGGGGCCAGCTATCGCAAGTTGCATTTGTATCGGCCCTGCTCCTTTGTATCGCTCTGATGCGATATTGCGATGCGATATATCGCAATCGCATATCGCCTAACCTTCGGGCCGTGGGTTAAGTCCTTATGTGTTTGTATTATCAATGTGATATTGTGAGTAGATCTGGACCATCAATCTGCGTGCTTGATCAACGACCCTCGTTTAATCGCGCTGATTGCTATCGAGATTTCCATAAGGCCGTCTTCGATAGAATCCACTTGCCACCTCCGATTGCGATATGCTGATTAGATCTGGACCGTTCATCGGTCCGATCCGACGGCTCCTATGCAATGTTGCTTTAGCCTCCACTTAACTCTGTTTTCACCATTTCTTCATGTTTTTCTCGTGCGATAGTGTTTTCTGCCATTTGTGAAGGTTTTTCCTTTGCGATAGTGTTTAAGTATATAAAGACTTAGAGGGTTTTAGGATCCAATTTTGGATCACCCAACCCAATCCGTTTGGATGAATGCATTTTCTTTGATAGTTTAAGTATCATGATCATTGTGTTGTGCAATAAGAACACACTTTATTTGAGCTTAAACTTCAATTAATATTTTTTTTTTACTTTCACATAGAGTTATTTCAGGACTTCATGACATTTTTATTTCAAATACTTTTCATAAAGCATGGCATCTCATGAATGTTCTCTTATTCATTTTATGACTCGAAATGAATGAAATCATCTAAATCACTTTGAAAATTCTAGGCCATTATTCTTGCTTTTTTGTCTATGAATATTGCTTCAAACATGTTTTACTTAAATTTTGAATGGATGGATGTGATGGAATTTATTCAATTATTTGTGAGATTAATATTTTTATTTATTATGTTTCAACACCTAATATTTTTATTTGTTATGTTTCAACACCTAGTCCACTCATAGGTGTAAATGTGTTGAGTGTTTGACTATTTGGACGAATACCTTTAAAATATGAGTGTGAAAGAGGAGTACCACCTCTATAAAACATAGGGGAATCTTAAAAATTACATAGGAGGTTGACTATTGTCCCTAGCAGGAAAAAAGATAAACACCCACCTCCAACAAACAACAAAATAATCTCCACCATGACATAGATCCACTGCAGCCCAACCAACTCCAAAAGCAAGGGAATGGCCCCTCCACTAAAGTAATACAGTAATATAATATGGTGATCTACCTCAATATGTGTGCCAATACAAGGGTGCACTCCATCAAGTGTTGTATCATGTAATACAAGTTGCTTTCCTAGAAAATCTCCATTATGTTACCAAGATAATATTACAATATTATGCTCAACTTAGGTTTGAACCTAGAGTGCAGCACCACCAAGGAACCAATACATCATTAACAATTAGAAAAGACTAAATTGACATAAAAGCACATGTAATACCTCAATTTAACTCAACCTTAGGAAATAATACACATCATTAAGGATATTAACATCATCAATCACATACCCCTTTAAGGTGATGTCTAATATTACAATGTTATATCAACTAGGATGATCCCACCAAGGAAAAGTATATCATTACACCACATGAAAGAGATGTAAGATAAGTGTTAACTCCTTGAAACATTAAGAGTGTCCCCACCACACACTCAACAAAAGGAGGCCATGTATCACACCCACGCCTAGTGACATCAATAATATAACACGACCATGTTATAGAAATTTAATGTGTAGATTCAATATTGCTCATGAAATTTACTAAATCACAATATTTGAAGCTACTTTATTGATATGTGAAAGTTAATTCACTATCTAGAACACAAATCATAGGCATGCAAAAGGAAACATCACACATGCACAAAGATTTATCTAGGGGAAAGCAACTGCTCAAAACCCCTTACCATATATATTGTATTGATCAAAGAATAGAGATGAAATGCATATGCTTGCTTAAGCTTGAGCACACCCTGCAAATGTATAGTCTATCCCTCTGTCTGACTAAATGACTCTGGCCAACACTTGCCAATTTTCATGCCCTCCAAGCTCTTATTTCCTTGTGTTCTTCCCTTGAGAAATTGACCCCTATTATTTAGGAATTCCCTACTCTAGAATTGTGCAATTGCCTTATGTCCTTCCTCTGACTAAATGCACCACCTGCACACATTGGAATATACTACATCTAATAGTACACTACCTTGGAATCTCCATATCAATCGAGTAACTCAAATTCTTTGCATGCGACAATTATTTTGGGTTGATTGATCAATTAACTAGTTGATCATTGAGTGTGGTTGAAGTTTCGCTTCCACAACTTGACCTCCACTAGTTCTTCTGACAATTAGAACTAGTTAAACTTATAATAACTCAAATTAATTGAAATATATTACTACAAATTGAAAATCAAACATATTGAACTGAAATCAAGCTTCCCCAACTCAAATTAACTGATTTAACTGAGTGACAAGTTCCATGTCAGCTTAGTTAACTACCTCCCAAATTTATGCTAAAATAGAAATTCGATTTTTCTCTAGTTTGACCAAGGCAAGGTCAAATTGGGATTTTCTTGCTGCATTTTCAACACTCCCTCTCAGTAAGAAAAGGATTATCAACCACCCATATCCTTCACTTGTGAAACTTGAACTTCCCTCTCGACAAGGATTTTGTCAAAATATCACCGTCTTTTTCCTCTCTCGAAATGTACTGCAACAACTTAATCTACCTTTACACACAATCCCATAGATGGTGATACCGGATATCAATATGCTTGGATCGGTCGTGAAAAATAGGATTCTTAGAGAGTTTGATGTAACTCTGATTATCATAGTAAATCACAATAGGATCCATCATATGACCAAATAAGGCAACACGTATCTTTCTCATCTAGATCGCCTCACAATGTTGCTTGACTTGCAACCATGTATTATCATTATGTCGATCTTAGTGCCACAGATATTTGCTTCTTTTTGTACCAAGAAACCGCTACAGACCCAACACTGAAAATTCTGATGTACTCTTTCGGTCTGATGGACTTCCCGCCAAATATGCATCTGTGAAGCCATATAGCTTCACTCACTCTATTTTTCTATACCATAGTCCAAACTGGGTAGTGCCTCTAAGGTACCATAGAACATTCTTAGATGCCCTCCAAAACAATTTGGTTGGCCTAACCATATTTTGGCTCAGCTGGTTAACTGCAAAGCACATGTTTGGTCATGTGTTCATAAGATACATGAGTGAACGCACTAATTGCTGGTAAATAGTCGCATCCACTTCCTCACCTTAATTGGCATCCTATTTCCTCCAGTTTGTCGCTAGAGGAGGCTTCATGGGTTTTCACCTGTCCATGCAGAACCTCTGAAGTGTCTCGTTGACATACTGACTTTGAGATAAAAACAGTTCCCCATCACCTTGCCATACTTCCAATCCAAGGAAGTAGTGCATGAGACCCATGTCCTTCATCTCAAACTCTATTGCAAGGTCCTCCTTGCAAGATCTGATCAGTTTCTCATCACAAGTCAAGATCAAGTCATCAACATATAAATTAAAAAATCAACAATTTACCTTCTACCAAAATATGATAGAGGTTTGCATCTGCTTCACTTTTGGTGAAGCCCAAACTGGTGAGGTAGCTATCGATCATGGTGTACCAAGCACAAGGTGCTTGCTTGAGACCATATAATTCTCACTTGAGTCTGCACACATTAGACTCTTGATCAAAATTCTCGGAGTCTTCGGGTTGCTCGGTATACACCTCCTCCTCAATAACTCCATTGAGGAATGCAATTTTCACATCCATTTAGTGGATCTTCCACCCCATCTATGCAGCCAAAGCAAGGATTTATCTGGTGGATGAGTACCTTGCTACAGGAGCAAAGGTCTCCTCATAGCCAATCCCATCCACCTGAAAGTACCCCTTAGCCAAAAATGTAGCCTTATACTTTTCTATGCTTCCATATGCTGCCCGCTTCACCTTGAAGATCCATCTCGAACCCACAATTTATTTGTCTGCTGACCTTGGGACCACTTCCAAAACACTATTATTCACAATGGATTCTTAATACTCCACCATTACATCAATCGCATACAGGTTTCTCTCCTGCTTCGTCGAAAGAGGATGACTCAGTCTCTACTATCTCAGTCAATAGAGACATGTAGCCAGTGTACCGATCTGGTGACCTCTCTGCTTGCGCTGCTTTGAAGGAGCACCCACATTCTCCCTTGCATCCTACACAGGTCTCTCAGCTTCTCTAGTTCTCTTCCTGCCTTCCCTGGATGGTTATGCTTGAGTGACTATCTCCACTCTCTGTGCCTCAACTTGTGGTTGCTCCACAACATCTCGGGGCTCCTCCTTTGGAGCTAAAAGCTCATCCTCTGGTGGGATATGAAGCTCCCTCTCAAGAGAGCACTGCATGGCTTTGTCTTCATCAAATTTGACATCCCATCACACAATTTTCATTTTGAGGGATGGAAAATACACATGGTAGTTGTGGGGAGTTTCTGTGTAACCCACAAATACCCCCAACTCTTTTGTTGGCTCTAGCTTCTTCCTTGATTCTTTGGAGACATGGAAATAGGCAGAGGCTCCAAAGATCTTGAAGTGTGACACATCTGGCTTCCTCCCTGAGAAATCCTACTCTGGTGTGATCATGCCAAGAATCCGATGAGGACTCATATTCTGAAAATAGATCGATGTGTTGCACGCTTCAACCCACAAGTGCAAAGGCAGGCTTTGGTCATGCAACATAGCCAGTGCTTCTCCCACAATTATTTGGTTCTTCATCTCAGCAACCCCATTCTATTGTGGGTTGTGGGGTGTTGTCAACACTCACCGAATTCCTTCTTTTGCACAATTTTTTTTAAACTCATTCGACATGTACTCACCTCCATTATCACTTCTAATATCCTTCACCTTCTTGCCCGTTTCTTTCTCCACTAGTGCCTTGAACTCTAAGAACTTGGACAAGGTCTCATCCTTCTTCCACATGAAGAATATACAACACTTCCATGAGTAGTCATTAATAAAGATGAAAAAATATTTTTTCTTGGTAGTGGAGGTTGTCGATAAAGGTCCACAAACATTAGGGTGGATCCTTTCAAGGACTACATGTGCTCTATTGTCCTGATCATGGAAAGTGGATTTTGTGTACTTCCCCAAGGTACACCCTTTGCATGTGTCTTATTGCTCTAGTGGTCCTTTGGGGAGGCTTGTGGTAATCCACTACATGATCTTCAAATAACCATGATGCAAATAGCCAAGTATTCTATGCCAAAGTTCACCGACATCGCGGCTTTGCACCTTCTCCACCTTTGTGCTCTATGCAACACAATCCTCCACATCTAGCTTGTAGAGATTCTTCACACAAACGTCGATCTGCTTCACCTTTACTGTCTCTATGTGTCTAAGGAATTTATTTCCTTTATTGAAGATCACATAATAACCACGGTCTTCCCAAATTGCAACAGAGACAAGATTCTTCTTTAGACCCAGAACAAACATCACATCCTTGAGCCTGAGAGGGGAGTCTGACTCCCTCTGAAAGGTGATTGTACCAATCTTGGTAACACTGTACCTTCCATCATCTCCCATCTAGATGTGCATTAGGATATCCTTCTCCTGCAAATCACTGAAAAAAATTTCTATTTCCCATCATATGGAATGAGGCACTAATGTCGAGATACCAAACGCTTCCCATCACTGTGTTGGCCATGCATGCAATGAGAGTAAAATCAATCTCGAACTATAAAGCCAAAGATTCAACCGCTACTCCTCCTAAGGTCTTCTTGTTTGTCTTCTTGTGTGGACACTTCATGGCATAGTTCCTGAATTCATGACAGTGAAATTACTTGATTCTGGGCAAGTCTTTATTCTTTCCCCCTTGACTAGATTCTGCTTTGGATTGGGATTTCTTCCCTTTCTGTTTCTTTACCTTTCCAGCCAAGTCACAATTCTCCTCATCCTTTCCCTTGGATGAATTCCCGTCTTTGGTATTCCATATTATTTCCTCTTGCACTAGGTCAGACCATAAGCACTCCCAACTTAGTAGTTTTTCCCCACCATTTACCGAATCTTGATACCTATGCCAGCTCTTGGAAGGCCCAAAAGGGATAGAGCTACCAATTCTTCTTCAGGGACATTAACACTGACCCCGCCAAGTTCATCATGACGATGTGTAAACCTGCTAAGATATTGCAGAATTGTTTCATTCTTCTGCATTTTGATACTTCAAAGCTTGTCCTTGAGTGCCAACTTCATGTGGTCACTATTATTCTCAAACAATTTTGTCAGTGCTTTCCACATCGCGAACGGAGTCTCTTGTCCATGGTGATTCGAGATAATATGATCCCGTACTCCATCCAATATGATTCTCCTCACCTTGGCCACATCGTTCTTCTAGTGAGCAAGATTTTGGGCATTAGATGCTTGGGGTTTTGCTACATCTGTCTTGATGTATTCTAGTGGTCCTTCCATGCAACAATTTTTGAGGTTCCTTCCAAGGCATATTTGAGCCTGAGTCCATTGAAAGCCATCTTCTCAGTCCTTATAAAAACTACAACACTGATCTTCAAATTTCAACCTCTTGTAATAACAACTTCATAATCTATGTTCTACAATGGTTCCAACTTATTTACCATGTAGAAATTTAATGTGTAGACTCAATATCGCTGATGAAATTTACCAAATCACAAGACTTGAAGCTACTCTACTGATCTACGAAAATTAATTCACCATCTAGAACACAAATCATAGACATGAAAAAAGAAACCTAACACATGCACAAAGATTTGTCTAGGTGAAAGCAATTGCTCAAAACCCCTTACTATCTATATTGCATTAATAAGAGAATAGAGATGAAATACATATGATTGCTCAAGCCTGAGCACACCCTGCAAGTTTATAGTCTATCCCTCTTCATGACAATATGACTCTGGCCAATACTTAGCCAATTTTCAAGCCCTCCAAGCTCCTATTTCCTTGTGTTGTTCCCTTAATAAATTGGCCCTTATTATTTAGGAATTTCCCACTCTAGAATTGCACAATTACCTTATGTCCTTCCTCTGACTACATGTATCACCTGTACACATTGGAATATGTTACAATTGATAATATACTGCCTTAGAATCTCCATCTCAACTGGGTAACTCAAATTCTCTGCATGAAACAATTATTTTGGGCTGATTGATTAGTTAACTGGTTGATCACTGAGTTTGGTTGAAGTTCCACTTCCACAACTTGACCTCCACTAGTTCTTGTCACAATTAAAACTAGTTAAAATGACAATAACTCAAATTAACTGAAACAAATTGCTACAAATTAGAAATCAAACATACTGAAATGAACTCAAGCTTCCCCAAATCGAATTAACTGAGTTAACTGAGTGACAAGTGCCATGTCACCTCAGTTAACTACCTCCAAGATTTTTGCTGAAATAGAAATTTGAATTTTCTCTAGTTTGACAAAGGCAAGGTCAAACTAAGATTTTCTTGTTGCATTTTCAACGTATGCAATTCTCTAGAATGCACTAAGAATAATATGATATGTGAAATAACAAGCATATATATGTCAAAAGAGTAATCCATTAAAAAAGGTATGAAAATAACACCAAACCATAAAATGACCATCCACCATAGAGAATTGAATCTCTTCCACCAAATACCTCCATCAAGTAATCTAATGTCACGAAGAGAAGAGGCTCAATGAAGATGCATCACCCAAGTTGGTTCCATTCCTCTAAAGGTACTAGTCAAGCCCCATCAATGTGATGAAAATCAAAATGTTAAACCTAATGCAATAAGAGGTGTAATATTAGGCTTCAACTTTGGGACATGTACTCTTCTTGGGAGTGCACGAAAACCCCAAAAAATCACAGTTGTTCTATCAAAAAGGCTTTTAAAAAGTAAGAGGAATCAAAACCGTGTTGTAAGATGAATACATATTTACATTTTTAAACACCTCAAATTTAACATATGTTCATATTACAACAACCAAAGCTCAAAAATAACATGAAACCAAACCTAATGCTTATAAATGTTGAGTTTATTCATCCTATCTATTCTAATATAGGATGAAGCAAGAGGGTAACTGAAGTCAAAAAGCCAAAGCAACCTTCCAAACATCTTGTCAAGGCCATGAACTCTTCCCTTGTGTTTGGTAATGAACTAAAACAAGTTTACTTTAAAAATAATGCCTATATGTTGGAATTTCTATTACAATATGGCTGCAAAATGGAACTAAATCACACGCATGGTAGCTAATACAAAATATGCACAAGGTAACATGTTCCAACACACACTAACTCAATCCAATGTTAATGAGAGTTGAAATAAAGTTTGGAAAAGGTACATGGTAGCCCATCATTAACTTGTAAGGAGTCTTCTATGTGCCTCTCCAAAGGTTGGTCTATATGACCAACACCAATCACACCTTCAACTATTGAGGATGTAGGTGGCTACAACAATAAAATATCTTCTACTAAGCATAAGGATGAAGTATGAGGTGAAATTTCAAATTTAGAAATAATAATTTGGTCACAATTTGATGCCTGGAAATGACAATCGTAAAGTATTAATTCAATATATTTTTGTCCCATGCATTTTATAGCACCAAAATCACACTTTTCAGTTGAAAAATCATATGAAAATTCACCCAAATATGAAGGTGTAGATATCTAGGATATTCTGACATTTGCATTAATCATGGCATGCTAAAAAATTTGGAAATTCTCTGAATTATATGTGAGCAAACATGTCCATAAATATTTGGAATGTTTACTATCATAGACATGTCTCAAAGGCTAAAATGCATTTGCAATACACATGGGAAAATAATGTTGAAAATATTTTGCATTCGTCGCCTCATTTTTTAACCAACTCATCCACAATATAAGTTTGTCCATGGGCCTCAAAATATTCAATGTTATCTTATAAAAAATCACTATTAGTTTCATAGATGAGATCTCCATATAAATTCCAACAATTATCATCCCAACTATGATTACTAACATGAATATTCTCATCTTCTTGACTATGGTTAAACAAATCTAAACATTCTTCAAAATTAACCTTGTCAAAATCATGTCCGAGAAGAGCAGCTCAATTGGTGATTGAAATGATCTGAAGACGTGCAAACTAAGATATTCAAAGTTCACTCCCCTGGTTGTGACCTTGTTTATAGAGAGGACGACAGGTCATAGGCCCCTAGAAGTATTCATCCGTAAATCGTTGTGGATATTCCATAGGACAGTTCATCACAATAAATATAATAATATTATATTAAAAATATTGATATTTTACACTATTACAGTTTATTAAACTTTAATATCTGTGGATTTAACTGTAATTAGTGCATGCATGCGAATGGAAATTATATAGAAAAGTAGAGAACGAAAAATAAGCACACACACACACACAGGACAAAAGATATGCTCTCTAGGAAACCCTTTCGGGAGAAAACCCAGCTAGAAGGTGAGTTTGCTTCACTCTCTTTTTCTGTCTAGAAATATGGCTACAGGTACAAAGAAGTAATGCCTGTGGTCCATGGGTTGCTACAGTGCACAAATACTCTCTGTGTGCTCTACCTCCTATCTCTCCTAGCTATCTTTTATCAACTATGGAACAAAATGCTCTCAAAAGAATGGAATGCCTCTTCGTCCTAGTGGCCCAGTTATAGCACAACCTGATAGCATACTAGTGGTTAATTTTGACTACATAAACTCTTAACTAGAGTTACAAAATAGACTCTTCTAGATTATTTTACATGGAAAACACATGGCTATCCCCTTTTCCATAAATAATGGGGGCTGACACAACGTCCTCCCAAACTATAGGTGTGAAAACAAGAAGGTCAACTTCTGAGTGGCATAACTTTGCATACAGACTCTGATTGATGCACTTCTTGCGCTGTTGGAAAGGTCTTTGTGTGTAGAATAACATGAAAATATGTGCACAAAAGGGTAAAATTTTTACACCCAAAAAATATCATTTGATGCCTCAAAATGATCTTGGAAGGTTTCAGACCCTGTTTCTCCAAACTGGGTCCTGCCAGTAAATACAGTCCCGTGAGCCGATTCCTCCACTTTTTCCACTACAAATGCATCGAGATGGATGAAAAACAATATAATGATCTAATTCAGATCACACCTCTCCGTTTTGGGAGGATTTTGTTCCCCAACAGATTTTATCGAATGAGGTGAGGTAATTTTTCCTTCACCTTCTCTCTAGTGTACCATTTAGCTTTGCCTGGAAGTTGTCCCTTCAACCCAATCTACGAAAGGTCATGCTGCCATTGTCTTGTAGTTCTAGACCTCTTCTACAAAACTATATATTTTTTCAGCTTTGCCTGAGTGTTTGGTGCAAAATCCTCCACAAAAGGTAGGACTTGTTCCTCTTCCTGATCTAACATGGAAGGCTCATAAGGTTTCAAATTATCTACATTCATAATTGATTAAATGCACATATATGGTGGTAAAACGAGTCGATAGGCATTATCACCCACCTTTTCTAGTATCTCAAAGGGACCATACCTTAGAGCCTTGATTTTCTTACTAGGCCCCTGCAACCTCTCCTTGTTCAACTGTAGCCATACTTTGTCTCCCACCTTGAATGATTTCTTTGTTTTGTGCTAATCATGCCTGGCCTTATAATTCTCCTGCGACTTTTGCAGTGTTTTCTGTACCTGTAGATGGATATGCCTGATCTTCTCTATAAAATTTTCAGCTCTCAAAGCATCTCCTGTATGATCTTCCCTCACTCCTCCTAGTTGCCCATATGTAATATCCAAAGGTGAAGGTGGAAAATATCCCAAACAAGTCTCAAATGGGGACTTTCCTGTAGAAGTGTGGACTGCTATGTTGTAGGAATGTTGTATATATACAAAATTTTCATTCCAGGTCTTCATATGCTTCTGGTTGTATCCCCCTCCTATTGACTACTTATGTCTTCCAATTTGTCTGTGGATGGAATGTTGTATATCTCTTCAAATTTGTGTCCATATTCTCCCACAATGTAGTCATGAATGCACTGAAAAATCTTGTGTCCCTGTCTAAAATGATGCTCCTTGGTATCCCAAAGTGCACCTAGACCTGTCCAAAGAACAAATTTTCTACTTTTTGTCTGATGGTGGTCTTTTTATAGGGAATTGGAACACACATATTGCTGAACTTGTCAACTACCATGAACATGTAGTCATGTCCCTTCTTGGTTGTTGGTAAACCACCCACAAAGTCCATGGAAATTCTTTCCCAAGGACGAATAGGTACAGGTAAGGGATGATATAGACCCTATTTCTTGTTGCTAGGCTTGCTGGTACAACAAAGCATGCATCCTCTTATGAACCTAGCTATCTTCTCTTTCTTCTGGGGAAAATAATATACCTTTGCAAGTTAGCCATGATCTTCCCTACACCAAAGCTCCCTGCAACCTTGGAGGTGTGAGCATCTCTAATCAGCTACAAGTGCTCACCTTTATGAACACATAGCTTATCCAACATGTAGAGTAACCCATCCTAGAGATGGCAGTCAATGGTGTTGTCACCATCGTGCACATGAATCTGACTCTGCAATTGTTGATACACCTCCTTGAAGTCCTCATCTTCTGAATATGCCTCTCTGTATGCATCATGGGTGAATGGCTTCATGTGCATAAGAGTCCCCAAAGCTGTAATCTTTGATGTGGGTGGCCTTGAAAGCATATCAACTAACTTGTTTGTGTTTCCCTTCTTATACTTGATCACCAAATGAAACTACTGTAAAAAACCCATCCACTTGTAATGCTTGGTCTGTTGTAGCTTACTCTGGGCCTGCAAGTATTGTAACAATTGGTGATATGTGTGTATTACTGTCTCCTTTCCCATAAAATAGTGCTTCCACTTCTTCACAGCTTGCACCATGGCATAAAGCTCCTTATCGTAGGTAGGGTAGTTAAGAACTACCCCATGAAATACTCCATAATGGTAGCAAATGGGCCTTCCTCCTTACATCAAGACAACTCCCATAACAGACCCACTTGCATCTATCTCTACTTCAAAGGGTCGTTGCAAGTTTGGTAATGACAGAACTGGTGCTTGACTGATCTTCTTCTTTAGCTCCTTAAAAGCCTTCTGCTGACCTTTTCCCCACTGGAAACTCTTGCCACTTGTTGTTATGGCATGGAGTGGTGCTGCTACTGCTGAAAATGAGGCTATGAATTTCCTCAGGTACTATGCTACCCCAATGAAACTCCTGACCTCAGAAACATTAATAGGCACCGACCATTTCATGATGGCCTCCATCTTGGAAGGATCTATCTTTAGCTCTCCTCCACAAATCACATACCCTAGATACACCAAATAAATTGTGCAAACTCACACTTCTTGAGATTTGCTAGCAATTGGTGCTTCTTCAATGTTTCCAGCACCTGATTCAAATGTGAAGGAAGGATCTATCTTTAGCTCTCCTCCACAAATCACATACCCTAGATACACCAAATACTATTGTGCAAACTCACACTTCTTGAGATTTGCTAGCAATTGGTGCTTCTTCAATGTTTCCAGCACCTGAGTCAAATGTGAAATATGCTCCTCCCAGGTAGAACTATATACTAGTATATCATCCAAATAGAAAATAACAAATGAATCTATAAAATGGCACACTATATCATTCATTAATATCATAAACGTAGCTAGTGCATTACATAGGCTAGATGGGATAACTAACCACTCATACAAACCTTGCCTGGTTTTGAAGGCGGTCTTCCATGTATCTTCTTCTTTGAATCAAACCTAGTTATATCCAGACTTCAAGTCCAGCTTGGTGAAGTATTTTACTTGCTGCAACTGATCCATCAAATCATCTATCCCGGGTAGGGGGTATATGTTCTTGAGCGTGATTTTATTCAATGCCCTGTAATCTATACACATTCGCCAAGTCCCATCCTTATTTGGGACAATGATGATGGGTGACCCACATGGTGATGTACTTGGTTGAATGATACCTTCTCTAGCAGCTGTCGCAACTGTTTCTTCATCTCACTTGCTTCTATAAAAAATTGTCTGTACAACCCAATATTTGGCAATGGGGAGTCTGGCAATAGCTGGATATCATGCTCCACTTATCTCCTAGGTGGTAACCCTTTAGGCTCTTAGAACACATCCTTGTATGCCTGTAACAACTCCTCCAACTATTGCTTTTGTTTCTTAGTACACCCCTCCAGGGATGCCTTTCCTCTTATTGACTCCTCTTGAGACTAACTTTCTCCTAAAAATAGTAAACATACTTCTTGCTAGAACTGATCAATTTCTTGGCTTGGTTGGCACTTACTACTGAAATTTTTTACTTTCCTTTGTGCACGTTGATGATGAACAATTTTCCATCCTTGATGAGTCGGTATTGGTTGGATCTCCTCATGAATATTTCATCTCACATGTACATGTATGGACTCAAAAACATGACTCCACATACATAAAGGGGAACCACATCTAGATCTACTTCATCAATAAAATCAACGTTGATAGAAAATCTAATTTTACATTGTTTTGTTACCTTCAACTCTGCATCCTTATTTACCCATCCCAGTGGATATGGGTTTGGATGATCACGAACTTCCAGCCCCAACTTCTTGACAAGATCTGCTGCAATGAGATTCGTATGAGATCTTGAGTCAACCAAAGCATCAATATTTGTCTTCTTGACTTGTACCTTTATATGAAAGAGTTTGGCCATTTCCTTCTCTTCATGTTGCTGAAGGCTACTCAGATTCACCTCCTTCTGCACTGATGTACATACAATCCTCCCATCCACATCTGAGTTGTTTTCAACTTGGTTGCTCGATCTAGTGGCCATGAGATTCTTCTTCTTATTAAATTTCTTCTTGTTCTTCGAGTTTAGCTCTGGATGCAACTTCCAACACTTCTATGTATGGCCATCAATGTTGCTGTGACTGCTAGGATATTTTCACTGGTGTGTTGTGGTTGTCGTCTTTTTATCCTTTTCCCCTTTTTTCTTCTTCTTCCCCTCCTTAGAAGCTTCATGTTGCTCCTTCTGCTTCGATCCACTTGATTGTGCTCTTTTCATGCATATGTTCTCCAAGTATTGTGATTGTACACAAGTCTCATCCACTGATTTGGGATTGAACAACATCACTTTCTCACGTAGATGGTGGTGCATAACCCTCAAATACTCAAGGAATACATCTGGTTTCTTTGGAGAGATACCCAACACTATGGCCATCTTTTTGAATTCTATGGTGTACTCCTGTACGCTTTGGCCCGACTTTTGCCTAAAGTAATGCCACTGGATCCACTAGTCCTCCACATACCCAATGGGATAAAAATGTGGCTTAATGAGGGTTTTGAAATCCTCCCACTTAGTCATTGAAGGTTCTCCCTCCAACCTCAGGGTTTCCATGTGGATCTCCCACCAAGTCAGTGCATGGCCCTCTAATTTCAGTTGTGTGAATGAGATCTTTTTCCCTTCCTCGATCTGATGGACGTTGAAATAAACTTCTAGTTGCTGCAACTAGTGGTTCAACTTCAGAGCATCGATCTTGCCGTGGTACGAATTGATATCGAATTTTTCTTCCATTTTGAACAGGGATTGATTCACGACACTCGAACTGGGTTGATCTTTTCTGGGTTCTTTCTTTGGCTGGTTCTTCGTGTCTTCTTGATCTCCTGATCCCCCTTCTGATTTTTCCTCTACATTCGAATCCCCATCTTCTCCAAATATCCCCAACATATTTATTAAGGCCTCCATGAGGAGGTTTACATTGCGGTTTATATCCGCGACTTGTTGTTCGAGTCGCAAAAACCTCACCTCTGCAAGATCACGAGGTTCGTTTACATATATGTCGTCCATGATTAGGGTTTTACGATTTTCGACCCCACCGACCTAGATCCCCCACAAATATCCACAAATACCCCAGAAAACACGCTTTCATACCAAATGATCCGTAAACTTCTGTGGATATTCCACTGGATAGTTCGTCACAACAAATCTAATAATATTATTAAAAATACTGAAATTTAATGCTATTATAGTTTATTAAAATTTAAGATCAATGGATTTAACTGTAATTAGTGGATGCATGTGAATGGAAATTATACAAAAAAATAGAGAACAAAAAAATAAGCACACACACACATAGGACACAAGATATTCTCTCTGGGAAACCCTTTCGGGAGAAAACCCAGCTGGAAGATGAGGTCACTTCGCTTTCTCTTTGTCTGGAAATATGGCTACAAGTACAAAGAAGTAATTCCTGTGGTCCATGGGCTGCTACAATGCACATATCCTCTCTTTGTGCTCTAACTCCTATCTCTCATGGCTATCTTTTCTCAACTATGGAACAAAATTTTCTCGAAAGAATGGAATGCCTCTTCCTCCTAGTGGCTTGGTTATAACACAGCCCGATAGCCTACTAGTGGTTAATGTTGACTACATCAACTCTTAACTAGAGTTACAAAATAGACTCTTCTAGAGTATTTTTCATCACAAACACGTGGCTAGCCCCTTTTTCATAAATAATGGGGGCTGACGTGGCATCCTCTCGAACTATAGGTGTGAAAACATGAAGGTCAACTTCTGATTGGGATAACTTTTGCATATGGACACTGATTAATGTGCTTCTTGCGTCTTGGAAAGGTCTTTGTGTGTATAATAGCATGAAAATATGTGCACCAATGCAGCAAAATTTTACCCCCAAAAAACATCGTTTGATGCCTCAAAATGCTCTCGGAAGGTTTCATACCCCGTTTCGCCAAACTGGGTCATGTTGTAAAAACAGTGCCGTGAGATGATTCGTCCACTTTTTCCACTAAAAATGCATCGAGATGTATGACAAAAGATATAATGATCCAATTCGGATCAAGTATAGTGGTAGTGGCCAAAATCAGACCCCTTGTCATGTGAGTACATGACTGACCCAATTGTCGATTCCTCTAGGTTTAAAATATAAAAAAAATAAAAAATAAACCTTGTCAAAATCATAAGAAAATGCACCATCAAAATCATATTTTTGAAAAGGACCATATATAATGAAAATCTTTTCTTCTTTAATCGATGAAGTGTATACATGGATATTCTCATGACCAATATCTTCAACATATGAGACTACAATATATTCTTCAACAAACTCATCAACCTTCTCTTCCTCAAAATCTAAAATGTCATGAGAAAGTGGCTCTTTAGATGAAGGTTGATCCTCCAAGGATTCCTCAACACAAATGGCATGGAAGTCATGTGGATCATAACCAAACTCCCATTGCTTGCCAAAATGTATAATGTAAAACTACAAATGAAGACATTTTCCTTTCCTTGTCCAAACCTATAAACAATTCCATGGTATCACCATTAAAAGTATATGTGAATAATTTCATCATTACATCCTCTAGATTAATATCGAGATCCAAAATCTTTAACGAATAATGTAACATGTTTTGTGGATGAGTCAATTTGTGAAAACTCATGCCATATCTATTAACATATTAAAAAATAACATCATCAAACTTATGTGCATATCTTGGGATACTTGAGAAACCAAATGCAGGATATAAACAATGATCTAAAGATTCTATGAGTCTTCAAATATTCATTACAAAGTGTTGAAATATGAAAATGCATGCATATTGTAATATCTCATATCCAAAAAACTAGTGTGGAGTCACCAAGGTGAGTTTTCAATGTTTGCTAGCTATCCTCACCTCTAAAAATGACATGCCTTCAAATGTGGAGTCATAAAATGTAGGAATGATCTTAAAAACAAAACCCTCATGTAAGAAAATAGTTTATCTAAAAATTCTTTTAGAAAAGGACTTTATCTTTGGCAACAACATCAAAATGTTACAACAAAATCTAACCCCACAAAAGTTCAAAGTCCTAAGCACCAAGGTGATAGCATTATGTAACTAAGGAAAGTTCCCTAATGTCAATCCAATAACTCTTCCCCACACTTTAGGTTGGCTCTTCTCCAACACAAGGGAAAAAATAGGTGTTCAATCGTATGGGGGTGGATTATGGCACACCTGGTTTCATTGAGATTTAACTATTGCTGGTCATGTGATGGTAAAGCAAAATGCTTGATGGTGTTGTTTCATATACACATGAACTTATTATCTTCCAAGAACCTATTCGTAGTTGTCGATTTCTCGGTTCTGTGACTGCTTCAGGTTCCAATATGATTTTTCCTTCCTTGTCAAGTTCTCGCAATACTGTTTGAATGGGATCTTCTACAACTTTTGAATGATTTCTGACCCTGCTTCGTCATTCTTCCATTCATCCCTTGCTTCATTTATCGAATTTGGTTGGATAATTATACCAACCTCTAGAATTTCGGCAACCATACGTTCAATTTCACTCCTTTGGGCATATGGATATCTGTAAGGCCTGATGTTTGGAGGAACACTTCCTGGAATCAAATTAATAGCATGATCATGATCACGAATAGGTGGGAGGCCTTTGGGAGTCTCAAATACCTTGGAATTATTGTCCAAGACTTTTTGGAGATCTGGAGAAATAGATGATTTTGATGTTGGAACCTCTAGCAAACATAATTGTGCAATTACACCTCTTTGTTCTTTCATTAGAAGCTTTGTTATTATGTCAGAGATGATTATCTTTCTCGGTTTCCCTACGATAACCCCTTAATTCAACTTTATTTCCTTCCGAAGAAAATTTCATGAAAACTTCTTGAAAATGAAAAGCTATTGTACCCAAGGATAGTAGCCATTGGACTCCTAGTACAACATTAGCACCACCCATTGGAATGGAAAGAATTGGGCTATTCAATACATATTGTCCCATGGATAGCTTGATATTATGGCACTTTCCAGAGCAATTTATGGTTCCTTCACTTACAACCATCACTTGACACTCTAGTGCTGGATATAGGAAGCAATTCAATTCCTTGGCTATCTTACAATGAATAAAATTATGGGTACTGCCCGAATCAATCAACATTATTACCTTTTTCTTCTTGATGTGTCCTTCTATCTTGATAGTTTGAGGAGTGGTAATTCCGGCCAATGCATTACAAGATATTTTTGGATTCATTTCTTGATGCTCGATGTGATCTTTGTTTCTTGAACCTTTTTCTTCTTGATATGTCATTCTATCTTGAGAGTTTGAGGAGTGGTAATTATTGCCAATGCTTTACAAGATATGGTCAGATTCATTTCTTCTTTCTTTGGGGTTGGTTCTTGGTTTATATCCTCTTCTTTTGATGTTTCTTGATCCTTTTCTTCCTCCTCTTCACAATCTATGTAAAACAATTTCTTCTCAGCACACTTATGATCTTTAGGAGCTTGATCTTGAAACGACCGTAACTCTGTAATTTCAAATCTTTAAGTTCTAAAATTTTGGCCTATTATATCCCTCTGAGTCCTCTTTCTAACCCCACAAGTCTGATCACAATTGGATTCCCGAAGAAAGAGTTATGCCCAATCTCCTATGATGACCTAATTATAGAATGGTTCAGTAGAGCGAACTTGTACGAAGTGCCACGTGTCACTGTTTCGACCTTAGGTTCTGAAAATGATACCCAACAAACTAAAGTCCGTCTTCTTTCTGTCATTTTTTACGAAATTTCAATCTGATGCTCAGAGAGAAAGTTATGACGATTTTCCCAAGGTCACTTGTTTGGGATGTAATTCGGGAGCATGCAGAAACCCTAAATTTCTTGGACTGTATCTCCAAAAATATAGCGAAAAAAGATCTGAAATTCGGGACCAAGCTTCACCACGTTTTCAACTCACATGGGTTTTAATTGCAGAGTCTGAGTCTTTGTAGAAAAATAATTATAGCGAAAATTCCACGATGACCTGTTTGAGATGGAATTCTGGAGCTTGCAAAAACCCTAACGTCCACAGATCAGATCTCCGAAAATATAGTGATACAAGATCTGAAATTCAGACCCGAGGTTCAGCGCGACTTCGTCTCAAATGGGTTTTTTTTAGCTTCTGAAATGCCGCAGAAAAAATTTATAACGACAATGCCACAATGACCTATTTGGAGCAGTGAAACCTTAGAATCCAAAGCTCTGATACCAAATGTTATGAAACCAACTCACAAAAAGATAGAAAAGATAGATGAACGCCTTAGAAATCAACCTCTTCAAGGGGGAAACCCCTCGAAGAGGTTGATTTCTAAGGCATTCATCTATATTTTCTATCTTTTTGTGAGTTGGTTTCATAACAAAATTAAACTTTGTGATTTCATAGAATAACATTAAATTAAAATACAAAAGTAATATTTTGCAAGATAGGAAATCGTTGCCTTGCACATACAATGCATGACATCTCCTAATATTATGCCCCTAGATTGATAATTAATATTCAAAGCCTATGTAAATAAGTTTACCAACATTTTGTCATCATTGACGAGGATATGTTAAAGGCACAATAATACTCCTTGCATTAGTTTTTAAATGGCTGCATTTAATACAAGCATTTAAGACAAGGATGAGTGAAGGCAATAAGACAAGAGGTAAGAACTTGTGAATTCACTTTAGTTAGTCTTTACAAATATTTTTCATGTTTGTACTGTCTACCTAGATTAATTAGATAGTAGAAGTAGATTTATTAGAAGGATAGGAAGGGTATTTTCAACCATTCCAACTATTTCAATTATACGTTTTGTAAGGAACCCCTAACTATTAATCCATTTGAAACCAAGGACTCCTGATCAAAAAGAAAAATCAGAAGATGTTAAACAATTTATTCAACAAAGGAGAGCATAACACCACAAGGATCTTCTCAAATCATTTTTCACAGTTTACATTTGTCACTCGAGATGAGTCTACATTTCAAGAAGTAGTAGAGGAGCAAGGGATCTATGAAGAGAGACCATAAGAAGAGGAGATATAATTTTCTTCTAGTTATCCTTGTCAATGTATGAAGGATATCAAGGAGTCATGGACCACATCTGATGAAGAGAAGACACTAGATCCAGATATTGAAGAATTTCTTGCATGTTCATCACAAAATCCCTTGTGCATTCAGGAGTGTGACAAGCAACTTTTAGAAGAACTTCAAGCCATTACAATCAAATGAAGACAAGGAGACAAAGAAAACATTGAAACTTGGTTTCAAACAACCATCATACCACAATACCACTCCATTTTTTGACATTTCTTGGAACCAAATCCATATGAGCATTTGGCTTCTCATATCTCGGTATTCATTGAGGTACACTTTTCATATTTGGATATAGGTTAACTACGATCCTATTATGCAAATGGATGCATTGAAATTATCCCTACACTTGAATGATATTCCCTTTTTCAAGTAGAGTAATATAGGGTAGAGAAACCAATAAATAAAATAGTATAGACAAAAATAAGTCTAGTTATGGAAATCAAGTTACTAACGCAACTATACATGAGTTTTTCTTGAAAACCAAGTTAATGTATGCCAAAATTCACAATAAATTTCTACATGACGATGTTGATTCTTCACTTATGGTTCTTCAAATCGATTTTTGTTTGATGCTCGTATTGGATGATTTGGGATTCCTTAAGGCCCTCCTTACAATAGATCTTGTACCATGAAACTTAGCACCTTATCTAGGATCAAGATTAGAGATTTTATAGAGCCTTGGAACTTTCCTACATTAATTCAGGATTCCACGTTGCCAATAGTGAGAATATATCAATGTCTCTTGATTGACATATCATGTAGATGACTCGACTCCAACACATTTATTCATCCTTGTTATGATGTACTTTGGTACCTTGATACTCATCTTCATCATGGTGAGTTGTCTCATGTTGGTTAACAATTTTCATTAATGGTCGATAATCCAACAAATTCTTCTATGTTCACTACAAAAGAATAACCCATGTAGATTGAATTGAATAAATAGGGATTATGGAAGAAGACTATATGGTGTATTATCAATAGATTGCAGCCTTTTCAAAGTTTTCAAATAAATGTTAAGCATGGAAGTTAAATGGGGTAGTTGTTTCAAAAAGAGGAAGATCTTTATTCTAGTAACAACCTAAGGAAAAATTGTTTCCATCCACTTTTTCGTTACAAAGCTTGAGTTAGACATATTTGTTTGTATTCATTTTTCATTCACTAATGCAGAAGTTCAATTTCTTGTAGCAGCAAATCAAAGTATTAATAATTGTTCCAAAATATTCCAAGCAACAATTCAATGGTAAAATCCAAAAACATAGTCCATCTACTCAACCGTGATTCATGTACCTTTCAAATTTGTTGCAACAAAATTTAATCAAAGGTAAAATCATTATTTCAATTTATTTGATTCATTATATATATAATCATCTACACTATACCATTCATACATTTCACATCCATTACTTGCAATTCAAGATTATTTCACACCTTATTTCTTATTCACCTTGTAGCCATTTCATTTGCCACTTACAGTGCATATTAAGTCAGTATTCTCATAATTACATCATGATTTCTTCATATCCATGATACATGCTTACTAAAGAATTAAAAATCCATAATTATTTTTCCTATTCCTCAATATAAAAATTGATTTTCCCCTACTAATTGTATTTAAAAAGGCCAAGAAAGTAGACTTTTAGCATATTTTTCAAGATTCATGTAACTAAAATTTGGTCAAAGGAAAAGTTTATAGAACAAAAAGTTTGGCATTTGTTTAAAGAAATATTCAAATGCAACCACATTTACTTTACTCAACATCAAGTCTATCATATGTTTTGAAGAAACTTTAAATAACAAGTTAACTTGCAAGTATGCCATAAATAAAGTGTGGGAGAAATATGCAGTTGAATAGTTTTGAATATTTGTTGAACTCTCATAAAAAATCTCAAAAGAATGCATGACATGCATCATCCTTAGCGTGAGGGAGTGTTGGTCTCCAATTTTGACACATTCTTTGTATACCCCTATTCCTCCATATTCATCTTTCACCACTCCCATGACTATATTTTTCATGATTTCATCATCTAAATCACCCCAAGGTAAACAATTGTTAATATGTTAGGGAATATGTTATTTTTAATGAATTTATGAATTGAAATATGTTTTTATGTATTCCTGTAACCATAAGTGTGCAGTGTTAAAATTATCAGAGAGAAAATAAATTTATTGAGAGAAACATTAAAACAATAATAAATAAATCATAAAGAATAAACACAATGCTTTACCCTAGAAAACTCAAATCCAGGTAAAACCTAGCTAACAAAATTCTATTAGTCCCTTGGCCAAAAATTGGCCAAGTGAGCCTTCACTGGTCACCTCCCTAGCCCATTAGAATGAAGTCTTCCCAAGCCTTTTAAAGGCTTCATTACATGAAATCCACAAACACAAAATCATGGGCAACTAAAACCATGTGCTCAAAACCACCACTGTAGACCAAGTAAGTTTGATTTTTCACAGAGTCAAGCTTTACCTAACAATCCCCACTTAAAACTTAACGTGGGGTTTCCTTGAGAATTTTTTTAGCCAAATCGGCCAAGTAAACTAACTCACTCACTTCCAAGCCCTACCCCCTCAAATTTTATATCCATTGTATAATTCAACATGCCCCCTATCACCTAGGTCTAACTCCATACTTTATTAGTAATTTCCTCGGGGTACACATGCCTTACTAGGTCTTATAGTAGTATTCCCATTTACATGTAATAAAAAAGTTAACTTCATTAGAAAATAATATTTTTTCGTTATTTTTATGGCCATCCTCTTACCTGGTCTCTCCTCTCCAGATCCAACTTTCATGCTTGTTCTCCTTATGAACCTGTGCACATTGACTTATAATTTTTCTCTTTTAGATCTATGTTCCTATACTTCATGCTCTGATCACCTCATCCTCCTCCTTGCACATATTGGATGACGTGCACTTTGACACAATTCAAAACAACATGAACCACACCACGAACCTTATATAGACTCCACATGCTCTATGTTTCCATTGGTCAGGAATCTATTCTCCTTCATTTCTTCCCTTCAATTTGCTTTATTCTTATTTCCATACTCATGTGCCTCTCTCACACTCATCAGGCCAAATAAACCATTGGAAACAAAGGTATCCCTCTAAATCCAACACCTGGAACTAATATATCCATTAGATTCAAGTAGCCAAGCCATAAATATACCTTCAATTCTTATGCCATGTTAAAATTATTGGAGAGAGATATTTATTGAGAGAAACATTAAAAAAATAAGAAACAAATCACAAAACCTAAACACAATGTTTTATCCTGGAAAACCCCAATCTGAGGAAAAACAAACTAACAAAAGTATATTAGTCCCTTGTCCAAAACCCAACCAAGTTAGTCAAGTGAGCCTTCATTGCTCACCTCCCTGGCCCATTACAATGAAGTATTTCCTAGCCTTTTAAAGGCTTCGTTGCATGCAATCCACTGGCACAAAACCATGTGCCCCAAACCACCATTGTATACTGAGTAAATTTGACTCTTCACAGAGTCAAGTTTTACCCAACATGTAGATCCTGTAGCATAATCATTTGAATACATATTAGCACATCTCCAGGGAGAGATCCATCACATGGTTTTTGTTTTCAGATGTCCCAAGATAGTTCATTTCTTATCAGATCATCCCTAGGTTGAATAAGCCCAGTTGTAGTTCTTGGTCAAAAAATAGGTGCTCAACAATTTATGGGTGGATTATGGCACACTTTATTTCATTGAGATTTGACTATTGTTAGTCATATGATGGTAAAGTGAAATTTTGATGGTGTTGTTTCACATAAACATGAAATTGTCACATTCCAAGAACTTATTCTTAGAATACCAGCTCTTGCAATTCATTTTAACAAGTAAGTGAATGATGAGTTTAAGATTGATAAACAAGCCTATTTTGACAACAATTTTCAAGGTTGAAGTTAATAGGCTAGTAGCTTTGTGATAAGTTGTATATTCTATAACAAGCCAATCGTTTCAAAATGACTAATTATTACTAGATTTCCTATAGTGGGCTACCATTCTTAGAATTTTAGTAACGGTTCCTCAATTTGCATATGGGCCCTATTCTAGGATCAAATTAGCCACATGGGTTTTATTTTGAAGAGCATCAAGATGGTTTAGTTACTATTCATTTGGCCCCATATCTATCAAAAAGGTAGTGACCTCTTGGTCAAATATCTAGTCAACACCAACTAAATGAAAGAATCCAAGAAAAATAATGATAACATAACAAGAAATAATACCAAGATTTAGTAGTGTCTATCTATTAATGTAGAAAATTCATTGTATTCCATAGTTATGATTTTCTAGAGGAGAAAACACGACTTGAAGGAGATCATATATCATGTCGATATGGTTACACACTCATCAATTGAGTTCTAGAGCAAAAAGAATAAGTAACAAAACTCAGTCAAACTACAAGTCAATGGGAACTCCATGACAAGGTACTTTGAAGCCACATCAACATCAAATCTAATTTCAAAATCAACAAGAAGATTGAATTATGAATTTCATGCATCTTGTCATGAAATTCATAATGGATGACATTTTACTATAACCACCAAGGCAAATTGAGAACTAGATCCCTCAATTTCAATTACTTTTACAGTCACATTTATTTTTGAAAATCATAGACTTAGGGACAATAGTGATGCAGATATTCGATTTAGAGGGAATTAAAATGTTATATAAACAACATCATTGTATGTTTGTTGGTGGGGGGGGGGGGGGGGGGAGAAATCGTGATATACAAGAAACTTTTGAGGGAACTTTATACAAATTCCCTTTTCTTTCTTAATATATTAGTTTGAGTTCAAGAAAATAGTAGTCTTATTGTGCGTATACTAAGTCTAGATGGCCCTCATGCTTTGGACACGTGAATTGTTGTTTTTATATGAGTTAATATATATAGATTTCTATATTTCCACTACACACATTTATGCTTAGTAAATACTTTGTATTCTTCTTAGCTTCAAGGAAAATTTTAAGGATGGAAATTTATCTTAAAGTGTAAAAACATTGGTGAATATCATTGGTCCCTAATATGCAATTTGTAAAATGTTTGGCGATATTTTTATACAACTATTAAAATATATAATGATTTTATATAATCTTTACAAAATTTGGGCGAATTTTTTTTAGAAAAAAATAATAAAAAAATGACGAATCATTATTTTGGAAAAAGCATGGAAAATTTGCCTCTATTATAGATTTGCTTTATCTCAAGCTAGAATCTTCCCTCTAATCACAATCTAGAGTGGCCATCATAGTATTGTTATCAATGTTATCTAGCCATATAGCCATGATAAAGTGTTGTAACCTACCTTTCTACCATTGGAACCATAGTGGATGCTAGTTAAAAGATTGAAGCTTGACCTCATATTTATCGTTTACTTAGTTAAATGTCCATTTGTTAATGAATGTTTGCTAAATCTTCTTTGAATCATAACTAACATAGTGAAAAAAGTATTGTTGCATGAACCATTCACCATAGAGGCAATGAAATCTTGCAACTTGATTTTCTACCAATGAAACTATGACATACTAAAATTAAAGGATTAACTTTGCTTTGTCATGCATTATAGCATTAAATTAGAATTTATGATTCCACATGATACTATAAATTAGAATAGAAAAAGTAATATTTTGCAAGATAAGAAATCGTTGGCCTACACAGACAGTGCATGACATCTAATAAGCTTACACCTCTAGATTGATAACTAAGTTCTAAGAGAGTTCATCCCATCTAAAAATATGAATAAATGTGCAAAATGTATCCAAGAGAGATGGTGAAAATCTAAAAATAGGTCTTCAACCATGTCATGATGTTAAAAGGTCCACATATAGTGCACCCCTTGAGATGCATGCATAAAGAAAACAATGAAATAAATCCCTATAATATATAGATCTTCAATTACCTCCTAAAAATAACAAGTGTGGTCCACGAGATGCATGGAAGTTATGACTATTCCACATGTGTGGATCTGAAGGTGGGATGTTCCAACTAAATCCATAGATGAGTGTGCAAGAATGCCAACAATTGGAGCATTCCACATGAAAGACTTGGTCAATGGTCATTATACCTTCAAAAACAACCAAAAATAGAAAGTGTCTTCAATGAGTAACCTCCCACCATGAACACGTGCAATAAATACTCCAACAAACTCCTCAAAACCCCAGTCGTATAATAAAATATTGGGCTCCAAGTTGCATTCCATCCATAAATGTATAGTTGCTTCCCTAAAATAACATGTGTGGACCCAAGTTACCTCCATCATGTGAAAGAATTTAAGGTTTTGATCATATGTCAAAGATAGTAAGGGTACTCCCATAAGTAACTATTAGCACATCCTCTAATGCATAAAAACCCTCTAGAAATGTGCAAAGAAGGAGTCAACAACAATAAAATAATCATCCTTGAATAACTCCACATAGGTGGGCCTTAGAGAAGTGTGCTTGACTCCAAGAAATAATAAAATAATATCCACCATGCTATATATCCACGTGCAACCCAATCAACTCCAAAAGTAAAAGGTTGGCCCCTCCACTCATGCAAAATAGTAATAAAATATGGTGAACTACCTCACATATGTACCAATGAAGGGATGCACTCCATCCCCACCATGGTACTAAGATAATATTACAATACTATGCTTAACCTAGGCTTGAACCTAAGGGTATGTGCTATATCATTTGCATGATTATTCCCATGTGAGATAAATATGCATTGGGCACAACGTGGGGGTCAGGGGGGGTGGGCAAGGCCATAATAGACCCCCCTACAATTTTTTTGGGTGGTTTTTTGCATATGTTTTTGGAGGTTTTCACGTTTAGCGATTTTCAGGTGCATGACGGTTTTGCCCATGGTTTTGTAGAGCTGGTCAAAGGAACTAAAATTATATTCTAATCCAGGGTTTTAATGGATTGGGGGTTTATGAATGCTACAACATGTATGTAATGTATTGTAACATTATAAAGGAACATAATGAAAAAACAATATGGTTTTCCTAGTTTTGAGTTCTAGGAGAAAAATATATGTGCATATTTTATGTGATTTCCATTGTATATTTTATGTTATTTTTATGAATTGTTTGCAGGTATTATCTATACAGGGTTAAAATCTACAAGTTCCACCACAAATGAACTAATACATCATTAAACCTTATAAAAATCTAGGTCACCATGAAAGGCATGTAATAACCCCTCTACCTCAAACTTAGGAAATAATAAACATCAACGATAATATTAACACCATTAAACACACATTCCCACTAGGCGATGTCTAATATTACACTATATATTACCTAAGAGAATCGAACCAAGGAAAAGTGTATCACTATAGCATAGGACAAAGACATAAGAAAATTTATAACTCCTTCAAACATTAAGTATATCCCAACTACACACTCATTAAAAGGGGGCTATGCAGAACATCCCTTACTAATGAAATCAATAATATAACATCACCATGCAATATTTATAGGATACACTAAGAATAATATGACATATGGAGTATCATTAAGCATTCACATGTCAAGAAAATGATCCACGAATCAAAGGCATGAAAGTATCACCAAACCCTAAAATGACCATTAACCACGAGCATATGCTATAGGCTCAGTGAATAATCTCCACCAAATATCTCCATCAAGTAATTCAATTCCAAGAAGAAGAGGCCCCATGAATATGCATCCCCCCAAGTCCATCCCAATTCTCTAAAGGTACCAACTACAAATCCCATTAATGTGATGAAAGGCATAATTTGAGGCCTCATACAATATGAGGTCTAACATGGTGAAATTATATAATCACTAAAAAAAACTACATTTTAGTGTTTTTGCATGCCATAAACTTCCATGTAAATGACTTATTTTCCTTCTATATTCATTCATCCATTCCACCACTAGCAATGACTTCCCATATATTTTCAATTGACTTAGTCACTTATCTAATGCAATGGAAATAAAAATTGATAACACTTTTATCTCCATAATAATATTATTCCCACTACCAAAGCTACATTTAAATTTTGTTTGGTGTGGATTAGAGATGAACATAACACATCCTACTCCACAAAAGTTTAGTTATTAAGTGGTTGCTCCACCAAAATAAACATATGGGTTTGTAGTGATTATCCCATTGTCCCTAAACTCTCTATACTTTTTTCTTCTTAGGTTCCATAGTTTGTTTATGTCTTTGTTATCTTACATGATGTCTTTATGAGAGAGATTTCTATCTAATAAACACACTATTAACAAAGAAAACATTAATTTGTGGAGGTTTAACCTGAGGCTTTTAGTGTCACAAACTCAGGAAAATTTACAAAAAAAATATCTACGAAAACCTAGCCAACAAACATGAAGGTTTAAGCATGTGATTTAGCAAAGGATCACTATAACTAAAAATATGTAGTGGTAAAGGTTTTGGAGGATATGTCTTCAACAATAGGCATCTTACAATATATTGTATTGATGTAGCATTATGTAAGATGCTTTGATGCATATTATACATAATGAATCGATGCTCCATACATTGTTAAACATAAGTGTTGTATACCTTCTTGTGCACCACAAAACCTTGTTATCAAAGGTAATACTATTATTCTTGTACTAATGAGTAATGGAATACTTGGTGTAGTTATAAGCATCGATGCTTCACCTACTAGAAAGACATTAATAAACATTCACCACATTAGCGCTCTTGATTTATAAATAATGTCAATGTCCTAAGATGTACAATATTCATTGACGCACACATACATGCAAGGAGCATCAAAATTTTCTATAATCTCATGCATATTGATGCTAACAAGCACCAATGGATACACATGTTAATAATGCACTAATGCATCATGATTAAAAGACACCAGTGCATGTAAATGAATAAAATGTGTTAGTTCCTATAAATGAATATAATGCACTAATATGTTTTAGTGTCAAAATTCCTTGCATTTGATTCAATAAAATAATGCACTAATGCATCATGATTAAAAGACACCAGTGCATGTAAATGAATAAAATGTGTTAGTTCCTATAAATGAATATAATGCACTAATATGTTTTAGTGTCAAAATTCCTTGCATTTGATTCAATAAAATAATGCACTAATGCATCATGATTAAAAGACACCAGTGCATGTAAATGAATAACATGTGTTAGTGTCTATAAATGAATATGATGCACTAATATGTTTTAGTGTAAAAATTCCTTGCATTTGATTCAATAATTTTACAGGTATGTAAATCCAATTTCTTATTTTTCTTTTCCTCTTATAAAATTTCAATTATTGATTGTAAAATTAAATAATATTTATTTCTATATGATAACTTATGTAATTTGGATATAACCATTTCTTTAATGTGTGAAATGGGTTTATCTCAGGTGGTTGGGCATAATGATTGTTATCCTCCCCATCAAGTTTCAAATCCCGTAAGTGACATGTTAAGCGCATATCAAGTATATTGTTGTAATAGTTTTGATCCTTATTGTTGACCAACTTTGTGCCCTAAATATTAAAGGATTTACCTTGGGTCCTATCCTCTAAATGAGGAGAAGTATTAAAGAGTTTTCCCTAGGCTTCATAACATGGAAAATAAAAATCATTAGTTTAATGTATTGTATCATTTAAACCAATATATCATCCAATTATACATATTCTCACTATAAATCATCCATATATTTAATCAACAATGTAAAATTTTACAACAACATACAATATTATAGAATAAGAAACATATGTTTTTTTTTTCCGAAGAAATAGAGTTCGTAATTTCTATTAAAAAGATAATAACAGAGATTACATGTTGTTGATGCCGAAGCATATGTTGTAATGTGGTATAAACCACTGATCAAAGGATTACAAACCGTCCTGTAATGTCCAAAAATGGTAGATACTGTGCACAGTATCCAAAACACATAGTACCGGAAATAACAGAGTTATGTAGCAGTAAATAAAACAGGTATCTGAGGCATATACATCCTCATGCAGTATAGATAGACTTAGAGCCGATATAGTGTAGCTGATATATACAATAAATAAACATGTAGATCAAAAACTTCTAAGTATCAGGGGGGTCCCCCTGTTGAAGGCCGTCGATATATGGGCGGTGGTAGTAACTGTGCATGCCTTCTGGAGTGTACTCTTCAATCTGCCAGTCACCTATGTGACGATCCGCCGCTTCTTTCGAGAGCCGGTCAGCAAGCGCATTTCTTTCCCTGTAGATGTGAGAAACAGTGATCTGGTCAAAATGTGTTTTTAGAAAAACAATTTCTTCCAAGATATGTTTCAAAGAATATGCATGACAAATAGAGATATTGTTTGCCCAATCAATAACAATCTTCGAATCCCCAAATATTTGAATTTGTCTGCAATGTTTGGTAAGTGCAAAATAGAGGAGATGTCTCAAAGTGATCAGCTCAGCAAAGTTATTAGAGCCCATCCCCAATCCCAATCTCAAGTGATAATAATGTGAGTCAGATAAATGGAAAACAATACCCCCCCCACATCCTTGTAGGGGCGCAGCCCCGTCAAAATAAGCCCAGGGCATTTCCTTGTTGATGATTTCAGGCTGTATGTTCCGTGGGATATTAGATTTATGCTCAAAGGGAATTTCAGTGTAGGCCGCGCAGATAGAAGGCGGAAGAAGATGCCAGGTGACTTTATAGTCCTCAAAAATAATAACATTTCGGCTGTTCCAAATGTACCAGGAAACCACCAGCGGAAGGTTCCTGGCCTTTTCGGAGGACACCTCAGTCCACCATTGATCCCATGCCGAGAGAATATCAACCCCATGCCAGACAGTATTTATATTGAGCATTTGCGTGACTTGTGTCCATATATTCTTCGTGACTTCGCAGTGAAGGAAAAGATGAGCCGTCGATTCCTCCTCATTCTTGCAGAGGACGCACCAAGTTGGACCAGAGAAAGCCCGCTTCTTAAGGGTGGTACCTGTTGGGAGTTTATCAGCTATGATGTTCCACATATGAAGTCTGGTACGGGGCTGTGCCTGTAGCTGCCAGACATCCCGCCACCAGTTTTTAAGAATGTCCGGTTTTTTTGCTTCGATTATCTTCATGTAACCGAGCTTTGGTGCATATGTACCAGATTTGGCTGGGGCCCAAATTAATTCATCTGCCTCCTCCTGCAACTTGATGTGAGATTCGGTGAGGGCCCGAATGTAACCTTGCCAAAGTGCAGACCAATCCTCTGGCAGAAACCATTGTCGATCCGTAACCCAAGCTTGTGAAAATATAGTTGATCGATGCGGGTCTCCGATTTGAGCCAAATATTTGATGCCTCTGTTATTGAGGTGTCGGATTAATCCTTCAGGCAGTAGATGAGCATTCCCCGAGCCGGGCCATGGATCCAAACCGATGCGAACCTGTGCACCATTCCCTATTTTCCATAGCAGGTTGTCGCGGATTAGGGGCATAGCTTTTAGAGTAGCCCTCCAAATTGCGGATATGCCAGAGTGGTGCCAAGTAGGTCTGCGAATCCATTCGGTAATGCTGGAAGGCCAAATGTATTTGTGGTGAACGACTTCCGCCCATAAGCTGTCCATTTTGATAAGTGACCAACCCTGCTTTGCAGTCAGAGCCTGTGCAAAATATGACAGAGATTTAATCCCCCATCCTCCCCATCTCTTCGGCATGGCGACAATAGCCCATCTGGTCCAAGCAAAAATCTTACCCTTTTTGTTGCCATTCCACAGAAATCTATTACAAATTTGTTGTATTTTTTGTAGAATTCCTTTTGGGATCCAAGTAAGCGACATCCAATAGACAAGTGTTGCCTCAAGCACGGTTTTGATTAATAGAAGTCTGCCCGCCTTTGACAGTAGACGGTGTTGCCAGCCAATAATCCTCTTTTCAATTTTAGTAATGAGCCAAGTCCAGTGGGCCACTTTATATCCATCCGGTCTTAATCTAAAGCCAAGGTATTTGATACCATCCATCAGCTGGCTTTCCAAGAAGGGAAAATGCTGAGCAGCCAGCAGTGTTTCCTGTTGTGTGCAGCGCATCAGGGATCTGGTGGATTTGTCCCTGTTTATTTCCATGCTCGTGGCTTTACAAAATAGCAGCAGTATATCCTTCAAAGCAATGATGTCACGTACACTTCCATTAAGGAAAATTAAAATGTCATCAACGAACAAAAGGTGGGTAAGTGAAAACTGCTCAGTGATAATGAGACCGCTGATATCACCATTCCTTTTAGCTTCCGCTATGAGCCTACTCAAACCCTCCATGACAATGAGGAAGAGTAGTGGGGAGAGGGGGCATCCTTGCCTAATTCCCCTGTTGATATTAAATCTTTCTGAGGCAGCACCATTGATAAGGATAGCAAAGGAGACCGAGGAGACGCATCCCATAATCCAGCTTATAAGAAGGTGTGGGAATCCCAGATGTGTAAGGATCATCTTGAGATAGAGCCAATTCACTTTATCAAAAGCCTTTGCTAGATCAATCTTTAAAGAGATACCTTTAAGATTCTTCAGTTTTATGGAGTGTAAGGCTTCCTGGGCAGTGCCAATGGCCTCTTGGATGTGTCTGTTATGGAGGAAGGCGAATTGTTCAGCTGAGATATGCCAAGATAGGATAGGTTTGATGCGATTAGCTATGATTTTTGCGATAATTTTATAAAGGCAGTTGCAGAGGGAAATAGGGCGAAAATCATTAAAGGATGTGGGGTCATCTGATTTAGGTATCAAGGCAATGAAGGTTTGGTTCATATGAGGATGAATGTGCCCTGTGATCCTGCTTTCCTCGACGACAGCCAATAAGTCCGCTCCTATCTGATCGTAGAAGGCCAGGTAAAACTCCACTGGCCATCCGTCAGGCCCAGGACTCTTATCCTTCTTAAACCATTTGAGGGTACTTTCTAACTTTTGTGAAGAGACTGGTAGGCCAAGATCATCACTGTCTTCCTCCCCAACAAAGCGAGGGAACTTTCCGGCAAGTCTGATGATGTTAGGCAGATTGACATTGTTTAGGGCCGTGAAGAGTCTCTTGAAATGTTCAACCCCCAAACTAGCAAGTTGATGATGTGTTGTAGCCCATCCATCTGGTTCCGTTGGAAGCTTCCAAATGGTATTGGATGCCTTCCTGCCGTTTGCAAGATTATGAAAATACTTTGTATTATTGTCCCCGGCTTTGAGCCAGATGGCCCTGCTTTTGAGTCGCCATAGTTCCTCTTTATCTTGCAATATCTTCGATCTTTGCTCCATCAACTGGCACAATTGAGTTTTTGTGGCATCGGATTGAAATCCAGCACCTCTCTCATCAGTCAGATTAGCAATCTGCTCTTCCATATACTTCAGGGACTGATCATCTCTATCCCGTTTTGCTCTTGCCCATGTCTCGGTCAAAGATTTGAGCTTCTTTAGCCGAGTGCAAAAATCCATCGCTTTCCTCTGCTCTCTCAATGGAGGTTGAGATGCCCAGAAGTCAGTGACCAGCTTGTGATAATCCGGGTCTTGGAGGTAACCAACAAAAAATTTGAAGGGAGAGCGCGGCTTAGGATTATTGTCACTTATCTGTAGGAGAATCGGGTGGTGATCCGAGAGGCCCCCAGTTCCGACCCACTGTCTGTATAAGGGAAACATCTGAATCAATACTTCATGCATCATATATCTGTCAAGTCGCCTTCCAAGAGCAGCCTCACCAGTTCTTTGGTTGCGCCAAGTGGGGAGCTTCTTGTTCATAGGAATATCCACAAGGTGGTGAGCATCAAGTAACATGCTCATCTGTTCCGCAAGAGGGTCATACTGCGCCTGATGACCCCAGGTTTCCCCAGCGCCCAAAGAGAAATTGAAATCGCCCCCAATGATAGTATTCTGAGTGATATGGTGACCAGACAGGAAATGTTGCCAGAAGGTGTACCGATTCTGGTTTGGCCCATAGATATTAATACATCTGATCGGGATGTCGAGTTCTCCCAGAATAAAATCCATTCCAAGAAAACCATAGCCCCCCCATGCCGAGATAGGTCTGCATTTTCTAGGGTTTATGCCAATAAGAAGCCCACCAGATCTACCACAAGCATCCAACCCATGTAGAACCCAACCAGGTAGTATAGCTTGAAGAGTATTCACCGCCATCTCAGCAGAGCATAGGGTCTCCTGTAGAAGAATAATGTCACATCTAGATTCATGTATGAGCCGCTTCAGCGCCAAACGCTTTTTGGGGTTGGCTAGTCCCCTACAATTGAAGGAGAGCCAGATCATGGGGAAACACAGGTCAGGGGCTCATTTGCTCTAAGTGCCCGTTCAATAGTAACCTGTCAGCCCATGGTGACATCTGCGACCGCATTAAGCTTAGCAGAGGAGATTTGGGATGGTCTACCACGCTTTTGCTTGCGATGACGACCAGGGGATGATCCCAGTCCCAAAACATTAGCGCGGGTCCGGGACCGTAGGTGGTAATGATGTGCTCCAGAGGCGACCGGGGAGGGAGGGGAATCAGGCCAATCCAATTTTGGATTGTAGGAGGGGGGGGTGGTAGAAAAAGTGGGCGGAGGCGGGGCAATTGTACACAGAATGGATGGGAGGGGATCATAATCAGTGCAGGGAGTCCGAATAGATGAGTGCATAGAAGATTGCAATGCATCAGAAATAAAAGGATTACTGAGAGGGAATGGAGCAATACCCGAATGTGTAGATGCAGCCTCCGCCGATTTTGGTGCAGCCTCTGCAGTCTTGGAACGTGTACGCGGCGGCTCTGTGGAGGATAATGCCTTCCTTCGAGTGCACTTATTTGCATCAACACCCTGCTTCTTAGTAGAATTCTCCTGCTGTGCCAGACCACCAGTAGTAGGTATGTTGTCTCCAGTATTTTGGTCCCCAGTAGACTGCTGACGAGGGCCTTTTGGATCCTCCGTTGACAACCTTGTAACCAATGGGCAATCCTTGTACAGGTGACCAATTTTATGGCATCTACGACAGCGGAAGGGGACTCCCTCATAATCCAGTAGCTGTTTCCGGGAGACATGTCCGTGGTGCAGAGTGATCTTCTCCACTAGGCCCAGTTTGATATCCATGTGAACAAGAATATGAGCCATGGACCTATTGCCCGTCTTCTCAAATGAACGATCGTGCTCCAAGTATGTGCCGAGTGTGTTCCCAATCCTCATAAATGCATACGTGTTCCAAAATTGCCATGGCAGTCCAGGAAGACGAACCCAGATGGGGCCGGCCCCCAATTGTTCTCTTTCCGGATCAAATAAGGGATCCCATCGCTTGAGCATGACAGGAGCTAGCTCTATGTGCCAGAATTGTGAAAGAATCCACTAGGTGAGATCTGGCCGATTGAAGTGCAAAGCGAACCAGCCCTGGGTGAGGACCATGACTTCTGGAAGATCCTTAAGCAATGAACCCCAAATCTCCTCCACCCATAGCTTTAATCGTTCGACCGTGTAGGTGCGCCCACGAACCCAACCCACCAGGACTTTACGAGAGGCGTCCATCACGTCTGGCATCGGAGCTTCAGGCCCAAAAATAACGCTGAAATCAGGATCAATAGCACGAAGGCATCTGCCTTTCTTTACCTTCTCAGTGCGCTTACCAAAAGGGGTCTCCTTCAGAAGCCTGCGGCACGGGTCCGAGGAGCTGTGTTGGGCGGATCCCACAGAGCGAGCAGATATCAATGGCGGAGTGAAGACACCGGACCTAATACGGGAACGGGGAGCCGAGGTAGAAGTGCCCAGGGGAGGGGGAATGGAGGAGTGGGGGGGGAGCCGTTGGGTCTGCGGCATAAAGGAGACTGAGAGGGAGTGGGAGCTAGAAGGGGGAGGAGGAGGCGGGGGCGGGGCGAATTCAGGTCTAATGTGGAACTGAAGTGGAGTGTCCAAGGATGGTGAGGATTGAAAACAAGGACCCAAGATCTGTAGGGTAGCCGGAGATAACGGCGGACAATCCAGCGGGGAAGCGTCAGCAAGGTTATACTCAGGAGATTTTTCTTTTCCTTTGAGCGGCAAATGCGGGTTCCTCGATGAAGCACCTGTCTCGACCCTGAGCGCGACACTCCTCGGTATTAAGCACGGTCTGCTGGTGTGTGCCCAGATTTCCTGTTGGGGCATGGGGTCCGCTTCATAATCCACAATATCCTCTTCGCCCATTTTAACTGTCGGAGTGTATAGCCTGTGACCGTGATCGAAACTGGTGCCGTCCAGCGGGAAGAACGGAGGGCGGTGACGGCAGGTAAACGGGGAGGGGACCGCGGCAGAGAAAGACAAAAAGAACCCCGTGAAAAGCGATACCACTGTCGGTGTTCAGGCGGTCAGATCTGTCATTCCAGTGGTAATCCAGGTGCCAATCGCCATGAAACGGGATCTTGAACCGAAACCCTAGCTAGGGTTCCACCATCGCCGCGAGCTCCTCTGAAACATATGTTATTAAATATAAGGAACTGATTGTTGTACATAATGGGACAAAAAAATATCAACAAAAGAAAAAAATTGCAATTATTGATAACCCTTCGTCATACCAAATGGGACAACATAAAGGTCCATGTTGAACAAAATCTCTAAATTCCACAAATAAACATTCCAAAATATTATATTGGTCACATTACATTATCTTGATCACCATTCATCACGTAATCTATTGTAAATGCTAAAAGTTGTTTCCATTTCTCATTTCTTCATCACTTCTAGGGTATGTCCTTGGGCTAATTGTAATGTTTTGTTAATTAATATTATTTTATTTTGCCTCTTCATCTTATGTCTGCAAAGATAAAAATAAAGTGAAATGAGCATATATGATATTCATAGTATAATATACAACCCAAGGGGTTAGTTCAACTACTTGTCATCAATAATGTTTGGCATTTGGCTAGTTCTTTTCCAACATGTGCCCAATTTGAAAAACTCTAGGTTAGACGTACTAGTATATGTTGACAAAGAATGTGGGAAATATCCCATCCATGAATGTGGGAAGCATCCCTTGGGTTTCCCTACAAGATTTTCTTTGGAAAAAAATTATAGTATATTTTAAATGATTGCAAGCGTTGATGAACTTAAAATCTCATTGAATGCTTTATAAACAATACACAATGGAGCCATGTTTCATGTCTTCTCGCAACATGTTTTTTGTTGGCTCCACTCCATAATTTGTTTCTTATGAGTTTAATGTGCCATGACAAACTTTAGATATAATTAAAAGTTTATTTTTTTTCTAATATTTATAAAATAGGGGATGTAAAACAACATAGCTACTTATAAATTGTTCAATTATTTGCAAGTACTCTAACATATGCTCTCAATAGATATTGAACCCATTATCATTCAAATACTTGGATGGTTCTTTTGTGTATATGAGAACATTGTAGAAAACATCCATGGAATTTGCAAATGAAATAAAATATAAAAATCACAACAAATATGAAATATTAAGGGAAAGAAAAGTATTCTTACAAAATTTTGCAACTGAACCCTTTCTATGTTGTTTCCTATCTATGTGATGAATGGATTCTATTTTTTTTTCTTTTCTACAACAAGAAAACAATAAAACTGAGTATTCAATGCCATAAAAAACATTGATTAAAAAACAACAACAACATGTGTTTGATGCACATTGTTGTTGTGATTCTCTTCTTGTTCAATTATTCATCATTCTTTGAAAATATCTTTCTACACTTTGTTGGACATACCTATGCTATAGGCATGTTTTGGATATCATCTCATTTAGCATCTCTACCTTTCTTAACATTTGTGAAAAACAAGAAGATTAAAAATCAATTAATGTTTCTATGAAGTCAAAATAGAAAAAATATTAATCTGGTAATATTTTGGACTAGTATATACCTTTTATAGAAAAATATGTTTATTAATGATACTTCTAAATGTTGTTTTGTTGTTGATTGATTTTCCTATTCCAAGTCTCATGGGTATCATTGGAATTCCTATGGAAACACTTTTTGTAGTTTATACATAATGTGATATTTCAATTAATTGAATTGATGTTTGTATTGTGATGGGAAATAATGTCTACATTATTTCCACTAGATCCCTCATAATGTTTTAAAATAATTCCCCCCCATCATGAACTTGACAAGCCATTCCATATGAACTAACTACCAATTCATCATTATTTAAATCCTTTGTAACTTTTTCTTCCTAGGAAAGCATTATGTTCCGTCGATGGGGCTCCCTACACAACATTCAACTATGTGAAATTGAATGTTTGAAACCCATTAACTATTATTGATTTTTATTTTTATTAGTAAAATACGTGTTTAAATGATTCAACAAAAGTATACAAATTTGAAAATGCGACCAAAATGAGCCTATACAAAAACTTTAGCTTGGAGAGAATATTGATATTGACTATTGCAAATGGATACAAACATTCAAAAAAGAGGTTTGTGGAGTTATCTATATAGAAGATTCCTAAAATTAGTATGAAAAAGAAATTCATTAAGAGGGACCTGGGATTTGAAGGAAATGATGAGTTGTTCTACAATATTTTTTTTCTCCTAGAGATGGAATGTTCAAGTGATGGGGGAACTGATTTCTGGTTGGGGATGAAGTAGTATCAAACATCACTAGAGAGGATAACCCTTATTTGTCACCAGTTTTCATGGTTTGGGGTTCATCAATCAGGGATTGAAGGGCATCAATTTCATCATTTATCGTTGGGGTGGAGTGCATATGTTGAATGAGTGCGTTGAATAGGACTTCCACCTGAGAATCCACCCCTAAATATTTTATCTAGAGGCCACCTTGCTTATTATTGCATCGATTAATTTCTTCCCCCTGGTGGTCTTGGAAAGGTCTATGTGATGAACTGTCTTTGCATTCAATTATGCCAAGGTTAATATTATTTTCAGGAATTACTTCTCAATGGCCAGGGTTTAAAGCCACAATAGAGTAGTGATAAGAAACTTAGAATCTACGCCCAAACAAATAAGAAAAATTCATTAAACTACTATCTAGGGTTGATGTGTGCAATTGGGAATACAAAGGTTGATTTAGATCCCTTATTTGAAATCTATGTACATCATAACAAACATAGAGTGGATAGTAGCATATTTAACAAAAACTTGATTGCATAACTTGAAATGAATTCATAATTCGATGCAAGCCTTACTATACTAGATTACATGAACATCAAATTGGAACAAGGGAAATATGATAATAAGGACCCACTATGCCACTTGGAGAGCCGAATTAGCTTTGAGATCAGTGGGTTATTTATTGACTTAAAGAGGAAGCAAACTTGTGCAAAGGAATGGAGTGTAATTATGGTTTAATGAAGGATCAAGCCATGTAGGGTATCTAAGGGGGGTCTTGTTAATATACAACTAGTGAATTGTATTGTTAGAATCCCTTACTATAGTAAGCTTTGAGATGGGATGAGAAGAGGCAAGCAAGACTTCCTAAAACAGGGCATACGCTTTAGCTAATTTGTTTGAAGCTACTCCTAGACTCCATGAGAAAGAGAGCACTAAATGTCCTCTTATGTAATATTGTTAAGAAGTACAATATTAGTTAAAAGTACAAGAATTTTTTGATCCACCTTCCCTTATTTGCAACATTTCCATAAAACATTACTCTCTTTTCCACTTAGATTGTGAATAATCTTATTGATATATTTTTAATACTTTTCTCTATGTAACACAATTTAACCCATATGGACCATTTAAACACATAGATGCTTCAAATGATGTTACTTATACATTATAATTTCAATCAACTTTCCTTATTCTCTTCTTGGGATGTGCTTCCCTCACACTATTTGTAAGTTTTCCCCTCATAATTAGTAGCAATTTATATCTATCAATAAAATACCTACATAATGAAATATGAAAATTATGAGATATGTTTTACAAAGTAAATAATATTATCCTAGTTGTATCAAGCTTCTAAATTGTTTCTGAGGTTTGTGGCACACCTTTCTAGAGTAATGTGCATCAGTGCATATTACATTAATACATAGCAGTGCATTTACATATTTAGGGAGCATCACAACATATCCTAATGCAGAACAATTCAAAACCTCTTTCACTAAGTGATGAGGCTCATCAATGGGTATATCATAAGGATCAAAATGCCATCCTCAAACTTTAAAATTATCTCTTTCTCACATTTATTTACATTTTTTATATATTATGCTTAGTGTGAGGGGTGAAAGATGTGTTGCTATGTCATGTGGCCTAATATGGTTTAAATGTAGGAATTGGAGCAATTTTGAGATAATTTCAATGCAAGAGCTCAGAGTAGACAACAAGGAGAGATTCTAGGAGGTTGTCCACCTCCTTAACTCCTTCAATCAGCCAAGATCACCACTTTATCTCTCATCAACTCGAAGTCATTGGCAACCAAGTAGGACGAGGTCATTGGCAGCCAAGCCAGTGTAGTTCAAGGAAGATCTAGATCCACCTTTCTCGAGTTTTGGGAGACAAACATCTCTATTTTCTAGGGAGTTGTTGGTAGCTACCCTTTTGTATAAATAAACATGCCAAAGAGCTCATTAGGATTCAAACTTTGTTTTTAGCTAAGAAGCTATTGAGCTCAAGCACTTGTTATTGCTATTTTTGACTTGTTATGTGATGTATTTGACATTTATGCAATGATAATGAGAAGTTTCTTATTGATCCATCACTGAGTTAGTTTCAGAGGGCTGAGGCTCTTGGGTTTGGGCCCAACCCCAGTATCTTAGGTCCCTCTTGTGTATTGATATTCCCTTTTAGCTTAGAATGTTTGTTAGTTTTTGCATTTTATTAGAATATAATTCCTCAAAAAGCCTATGACTATTGCCTCTATCTCATCTCTCTCATGGGAGCCTAACTAGAGGAATCTACAATCACAACCCAAAAACACTATGTTGATGATTTATTGTTTATGATTTCTTGGAAAAAGGTCTACATTAGTTATCTTGTTTTGCATATATTTGTTGTAGCTTAGAAGTTGATTCATTGCATAGATTAGAGTTTTTGGCATAAGTTAGATATTTTCTAAATTCAACTCATCTTTTTCACCATTGGTTATGATATTTTGTGAATGATAAGAGAGAATGTTCATGTGATGTTGAAAGATTGTTGGATCTGCAGTGAAAGGGCCTTTTCACCATCTCCATCTAGGACTTCTCCACCCTCTTTTGATGAATCTCAAACATTGTTCTTGAGCTCTATCTTTTAGGTCACTGTGAGCAACCCTCTTAGTCCAAAACTAGCCTTCCTGAAGTGTTGAGCTTGGCTAGGGGTGTTGGTCACCTTTCACCCATCTACCACAACCTCCATCCACCTTTCGTTGATCTCATCATTCTTACCTTCCAAAACCTCTCAACAGCCTTCTTGTAGCATTACAAGCCTTCCTATAGCAATACAGGGATCCTGTAGCAACTTCCTGTAGCATGCCTGTAGCAGCTTGTTTTGCCCTTGTTTTGACCTATAATGCAAGTTTGACTTAGTTTAGAAGTAGGTTGACCCCCAACTTGGAATCCATGATCAAAGGTAGCACCTAGGCCATTCCAACCATCCTTTTTCCTTCACTGCAAGAGAGAATAACATTAGTTTCTTTATCATAGATTTGGCACAAGTAGAACATTACTTTATATGCAAGTGTGAATTAGATAGATGATGCATGAAATCTTGAGTTATGAGTTGGTAGAATAATTTCCTGTTTACAAGTGAATTTGATAGCTAGATGGTTGATTGCAATTAGTGTAGTTTCCTTTCTGCAGGTAGCATAGCTCTTGTGTTCTTTCATGAATTGATTCAATAACATTTACAAGTTGGTAGCATCTACAAGTTAGATTTGAAAAGCATTTACTTTTTCTACATTAGAGCTAGCTTTTGAATTTCACTTTCAATAGTTAATTTCCCCCTAATTCAGTAGAAGAATGGTCTTGGAGCCCTAATGATCAAATGACCTAGTTGAGGGTGGCATGAGTATAATTCCATCTACTGTGTATATAGCACTGTCACCTCGAAGTTTGTATGAACCCCAGGTTGATAAATAGAGTTGAGGAGCCCCTAGGAGTTGCAACACTCTTGGTGCAATACCAGGGCTCACCACTTTTTGGCACCGTTGTCAGGGAGGTGTCTAGGTAGATGTTATTTATGCTTAAGAATTTATTTATGTTTTGCATTCAGTTTTGAAAAAAATCACATAAAGGAAGAAAACCTTTTTTTCATGCCCCGTAGGAATAGAGATACTCAAGGAAAATTCTAGCCAAACACCCCTGCACCCTCAAACAATCAACCTTAACTCTTCTTTGGTGATTCTCAGCTTCCCTCTCTAACTACAGAGGAGTTAGAAGACCCCTTAGGTGAGAAACCTGAGATTTTTGAAGAACCTATTGGGGAAGAAGAAGAACCCATTTCACCTACCCAAACCATGGCTGAAAATAGGAATGAGGAGGTTTTCCCTATCAGAGAGACTAATGGAGAGGCTAGAATGAAGAATATAATCCCTACTACCCTTCCTCACTTCCATGGCTTAACCTATGAGGACCCTGATACTTTTATGTTTGAGTTTGTTATTGTCTGTAGGACCTATGACTATACCTCTGATGACCAAAAGCTGAATTTATTCCCATCTACCCTTAAGGATGCAACCTTGTGTTGGTTTATGGGTCTGCCTGGGGATAACATCACTACCTGGGCTCAAATGCAACAAGACTTTAACAACAAGTACATGGACTATTGTAGGTCCAAGGAAACCAAAGAATAAATCTTTAGAATGACTTTTGGACTTGATGAATCCCTAGAGGACTATGAGGAGAGATTCCAACTCAATTATAGAAGGGCCAGATGCACCCTTGATCCTGAATCACTCAAGTTAGTTCTTCTTCGAGGGATTAGGGAGGACATGTTAGAAACCCTCAACATGTTGTCTGGGGGAGACATCTATCAATTATCCTACGAAGACATCAAAACAATGTTCAAAAACCACTCTAGGGCTGCTAGGAAGAAGGGTAGGGCTAGTCAATCTTTGGTCAGTTCCTCTCCCTCCACAACGTCCATCAAGAATACAATTGGAAACATGTTGGACAACATTAAAAGTGAAATATTTCATACCTTTTCTTTGCAAATGGATACCATGCAGATCAAGAGGAGACAAGAGGAAGCAGAGAGGGCCTTAGCTATTTTTTGCCCTAAATGCACTAGAAGGCACCCCAGAAATGAATGTCCATTAAATGTCATAGAGATATGCTTAGTCTATGAGGAAAACCATGCCATAGATAAATGTCCTTATTTTCCTAGATTAAAAGTTGTATACCAAGGGGCAAAAGGTGGGGCTGAGCAACTCTGTTTTATCAATCAAAGGAGGCCTCAAGGACCTCGACCATACCAGCAAGGCATGCAAGGTGCATCCTACTCTTATTACCATCCCAACCAAAATGCACCCTTGCCACCTTGGTACTCTTCCACTCATCCATCATGGTCCACACCTCCTTCTTGGCCTTATGCACCTCAATATCCTCCTTAACTTGTCAATCAACCATTTCAGCCATATGCTTCTCCACATCCTCAGTGGAATAACCCATCACAAGGGTGGAGGCCTCAACTCAACCAACCTCCTAATTTACTACCTCCACCTCCATCTCAACCATAGCTCACTCATCTTGCTCCACCCAAGCAACCTCAGATGCCTACTCAACCCAATTTGAACTCGAATAATAAGAAAGCATAACAGGTCTACAATGGAGACACATCTTACCCTACTTATGTAGTGGAGATTCAAGAAATCAACCTTAGGCCTGGAAGAGTGCTCCCAGATAACCAACCTCCATCTCCACCTGAGGAGCTTGAAGAGGAAAAGGAAGAGAGTATCCCTCAAGTAAATCCACCTACTTTTCCTAAGAGATTGATCCATCCTAACCAACACACCCTAGAAGAAACTGAACTTCTGGAAGAATTGAAGAATTTGTATGTTAAAATACCCCTCCTCCAAGCTATTAAGGATGTTCCCATCTACAATAATCTTAGCAAAGAGAAATGTTTCAAACATTCTAGGAGGAGAAAAAGAGACACCCCCACCATCAAATTTATTGGTCAATTATCTGATTTGATGCTTGGGAGAGAAATTTGTCCAAAATATCTAGACCCTGGAAGTCTAGTGGTAGATGTGAACATTTATGGCATCATTGTCCCTCACACCTTGATTGATCTTGGGGCTGAAATCAATGTGATGACTAAATAAAACATGCTAAAACTAAACCTCCAAGGATCTTTGAGAAAGACCACTACAATGCTGCAACTTGCAGATAGATCCACAGTGGCTCCTGAGGGAGTTGTTAAGGATGTAATGGTTTCTATTGACTCCTAGGAGTATCCTATTGAATTCTTGGTTATCCATCCCAAAACCAAATTCAATGGTTATCCTCTCATCCTGGGATGGAAATGGTTAGTTACTATTGATTCTTACATAAGTTGCAGGGCCAGGAACATGACCATTAATAATGGGCATTTGTCTAAATAGTTGGTATTGTACCCTCCTGCTTAGTTATCCATTGAGCATGACTTACCCATATGGTAAGAAGAGGAGGAGGAAGATGAAGTGTATCATACAACATCTCATCAAATATGTACCCTAGATATTTTTATAAGAGGGGTGACCTGATGAAGATGACCTCATTGACCAAATCCTCTAGAACCAACCCCCCAATACCATGCCTCTTGTTGAGCTTGTAAAGGAATCTGAGGGTAATCCTTGGACTTAATTATGCTTAGTTGACCCAAGTCCTGCACATGTCAAAGTTGTAGAATTTGGTCCATATAGAACCTTGAATATTAACCCCTCTCTCTCATCCAACCAAGAAGAGAAGTTGTGCAAAATGTTGAGAGAGCACTTAGATTCTTTTGCTTGGAACTATAAAGAAATGAAGGGGGTGCATCCTTCAGTTTGTACTCATCACATATACATCAAGGAGGGATGAAAACCTGTGCCAACCTCATAGGACAATGAACCCAACTCTGAAGGACATAATAAAGGAAGAGTTGAAAAAGCTACTAAATGCAAGGTTCATATACCCCATCTTAGATAGTGAGTGGGTGTCCCCTCTAGTTTTGGTCCCAAAGAAGAATGGGAAGTGGAGGATCTGTGTGGATTACAGAGAACTAAACAAAGCCACCAAGAAAGACCATTTCCCTTTACCTTTCATTGATCAAGTTTTATATGGTCTTGCAGGGAAGAAGTTATTCTCTTTCCTGGATGGATTCAGTGGTTACAATCAGATCCAGATCAGCCCTAAGGATCAAGACAAAACTACATTCACATGTCCTTGGGGTACCTTTTCTTATAGGGTCCTTCCTTTTGGTTTATGTAATGTCGTTGCCACTTTTCAAAGGGTTGTTCTGATCATCTTTGCTGAGCTACCCCATGACTCTGCAGATATCTACATGGATGATTTCATTCCATATGAGTGTGACTTTTTGGAGGCTCTCTCTAACCTGGGGAAAGTCCTGAAGAAGTGCATTGAAATGAACCTCTCACTTAGTCCTGAGAAGTGTGCATTCTTAATGAATGCAGGGGCTGTCTTATGACTAGTTGGGTATTATAGGAGATTCATCAAATACTTTAGTAAAGTGGCTTCACCTTTGTTTGGATTATTGGCCAAGGATTCAGATTTTTGTTGGACAAGCAACTGTCAAGAGGCCCTTGAAGTGTTGAAAGAAAAATTGACCACTTCCTTAGGGGTCCCAACTAGGCATTGCCTTTCCATATCCATATTGATGCATCAGATAAAGTTGTGGGGGGAGCCTTAGGACAAGTAGAAGATAAATTTCCTTATGTTATCTATTTCATTAGTAAGAATTTGTCTAAAGCTTAGTTGAATTACATTGTCACTGAAAAAGAACTCTTAGTTGTAGTACATTCTTTAAACAAATTCAGGCACTATATCACTGGGTATCAAACTTTTGTTCATATTGATCATGCAACCATTAAATATTTAATGAATAAGCCTGATGTTAATGCCAGGATAATTAGATGGTTGTTATTGTTACAACAATTTGATTTGACTATTATTGACAAACCAGGGAAAGAAAATGTGGTTGCAGATTTTTTGTCCAGGCTAACCTTGCCTACAGGTAATGAGGAGATGGTGGATGATCAACTTCCAGATGAACACCTCTTTTCCATCTCGGTGCTTTCTCCTTGGTTTGCTGACATAGCCAACTACTTGGTTGCTGGGAGGTTCCCTCCTAATCTATCATCCAGAGAGAAAAGAAATATTGTAAGGAAAAGCTCTCCTTTCACTTGGATTGGAGGCAATCTTTTTAGATTAGGACCAGATCAGATCTTGAGGAGATGTGTAAGAGAAGAAGAGGTATTTGACATCCTCTCAGCATGTCATGATGGACCTTGTGGGGGTAATTTTGCTGCTAAAAGGATAGCCTTTAAATTTTTACAGGTTGGTTACTATTGGCCCACTTTACATCAAGATGCAAGGAGATACACCACTAGGTGTGATCAATGCAAAGGATGGGAAACTCCACACCCAAGGATGAAATTCCCCTACAACCTCAAGTGGCCTTAGATCCATTTGACAAGTGGGGCATGGATTTCATTGGGCCAATTGATCCACCATCAGGACAGAAGAGGTACATCATTGTGTGCATTGATTACTTGACAAAGTGGGTTGAGACAAAGGCAGTCAAAGTAGCAACTAAGCAGAAAGTGGTTGAGTTTTTAAGAGAAAACATCTTCTACAAGTTTGGGTATCCAAGGGAGGTAGTCATTGATCAAGGAGCACAATTCACATCAAATATGATTGAAGATATCATGAGGCAACACCATATCAAGCACAAGACATCCACTGCCTATCATCCTCAAGCAAATGGGAAAGTAGAGGTCACAAACAAATCATTAGAGAGCATCTTCACCAAGGTTGTTAGCAACAATATGAAATATTGTGCAGAAAGACTGGTAGAGGCCACTTGGGCCTACAACACCACTTGGAAAACCACCACTAGGTTCACTCCATATGACTTGGTTTATGGGAAGAAGGATTTGCTTTCTATTGAGTTTGAATATAACACTTTGAGGATGGCAGCTCAGTTGGACTTAGACTTCACTACATCATAGCAAGAAATGTTTCTCCAACTTAATGGCTTAGATGAGTTCAGAATGCAAGCTCTCCTACACATTGAAGTCATACAACTGCAAAGGAAGGTCTGGCATGAAAATCATATCAGGGAAAATACTTTTCAAGAAGGATATTAGTCCATGTTATATGATTATATGTTCAAATATTTCAAAGGGAAGCTAATGACAATATGGTTGGGTCCATACCTAGTAGAAAACTGACATGAAAATGGATTTTTCCATATCAGAACCATTAATGAGGAAGGAATTCCCTTACTTGTAAATGGTCATAGGTTGAAGCTATATAGAAGACATTTGTCCAAGGAAGAATTTACCAATTCAGTCAGTAGAGATTAAATGTGATTGAGAGTTTCATAGCTTCTAGTCCACAAATTTCCTAGAAATTTGGAAAAAATTATAATAAAATAATAAAAATGCCTGGATGAAAACCTCTATGAGGCATATGAGGTCAACTCCAGGGTTCAAAACCTCTATGAGGCAACCCAGGAGAAAAAAAGAGAAGAAAAAACTAATAAATATCCCTAAGTGAAAACCTCCTCTAAGACACCTATGGTGGGCATGTAGGTTGAAAACCTCCACAAAGGCAACCTGTTTGTCTCAAAAAAAAAAAAGAGAAAAAAAAAAAAATAGAAGGAAAAGAGGAACACAAGGAAGATGCTTACACCATGCCTATTAACATTTCTCTTATTTTGCAGGATTGCACACAATGGCAGATTTCATGGCTACATGACAAAATTACAATCTCTCATCCATCCTTCCATCCATACACCTCATCTCCATACTCTCCACTCATATAACCATCTCTCTCCACCATCCAATCAACAAGAAATTCGAATTTCACCTCCTCACTGTGATGTTACAGGAAGGACTTGTATTGCTACAGGAGGATCCTATGAAGCTACATGACAGGGATACAATGAGGAGAAAAACCCAAAATACCATGATGCCTCTAGGAAATGATAAAAGGGGTCCTCCAGTGATTTACTCATTATTCAACCATCACCCATCCACTACATTTCACTAAATTTTCCACATTGTCCTACCTCTAAAAAAACACAAAAGCCATTTGTTTTCTATTTCTAAAATGTTTGCACTACTTCCTCGTGACTCTAACCTTATCCTCATGGATTTTCATCATCTCCCTCAACACCATCATGCAAACTGAATACTTCAAGGGAGGATCAAAATACTGCTATAGGAAGAAAACTCCTCCTGTAGCAGCCTGTGCAGTCACAACAAAAGTCATTGATATTTTTTTCCACCACCAGAAGGCATGATGGAGCCTTGTCTGCAACTAGGAAGAGACACATCATCCTCAGGAAGGCTTTCCACCAGCAGCAACAACTTGGACATCAGAGAGGCACCTGCACACACACAACAAAATCAACAGTCAAGGTATCATCAAGTATGAAGACATGCATAGGAAACAAGTCAAAGAGTCAAATCCCATGATCATAATGATTATATGGTCCAGCTCTAGCATGCAACCATCTACAACATTAATTCAATCCACAAGTAGGCTCAGGTATGGAAACCCTCACCTTTTCTCTATGCATAAAATGAATAAAATGTGCAATGGTTGAGAGAGGTGTTTTAATAGGCTGGAGGTGGCTAGTGACCTTGGCCACCCTTAGCTAGTAAACTTAAGTTTGAGTTAAGTCACCCATGCAACATGGAGATATCAACTCACATTGTCCTAAGTTTATTAGGCAATGTGACTTATGGAAATAGAGTTTTGGAACATAATTGAGGGGTGGAAAGAGAAGATGGAGGAGTCCAAGATGGAATTGGAAGAGGCGCCCTCCCCTGTAGATCAACACAGCCCTGCAACCAATCACACACATACCTCCATTGATAATTAAAAAAGTGATATAACCTATGATGGAAAATATGAGTTGAATTTAAATAACATCTATTTTATGTCATAACACTAATGTAATTAGTAAATTGACTTCTAAGCTACAAAAAGAAAATATAAAGCATAACAACTAACATTCATCTATTTCCAAGAAATCATAAACACAATATTTTTGGACTGAGGTTATGAATCCTTCCACTCATTCTCCCACAAGAGAGGTGATGTAGAAGCTTGCAACCATAGGTTTTTATAACTTAATCTCTACTAAAATGAAAGAAACTATGAACGACTTGGAATCAAGAACATAACACAAGTACAAAAGAGGGACCAAAGTCTCTGGGTTGGGCCCAAACCTAAGTAAGGGTCCTAGTCCTCTGAAACTAACTCAGATGCAACTTAATAACCAACTTCTCGTTATCATAAAGTAAAGGTTCATACATCACATAAAAGTTCAAAATGACAACGTCACTCTAAGCTCAATAGGTACACCTAGTTGAATCAAAACTTCGAATCCTAATGACCTTTTCATCTTCTTTATTTATACAAAAGGGTAGCTGATAGCAGATCCCTTGAAAATAGGAGTGATTCCCTCCTTGATCTTAGAAATGGTGGATCTTGTCCCTCTTGAGCTTCACTTGTACTAGGAGTTACTCGGCTGCTAATGAATTTGAATTGGTGAGAGAGGATGTTGTGATCCCAAGCTAAGTTAGGGAGTTAAGGAGGTGGAAAAACCCCCTAGATTCTCTCCTAGTTGTCTCCATCAATCCCCTGCATAGTAATTTCCTAAAAATGCTTCTTTTTCCTGTAATTAAACCACATTAGGCCACATACTATGACAAACACCTTTTACTCCTCTTATTAAGCATAATATAACAAAAAATGTAAATTAATGTGAGAGAAGGATAGTTTTAAGGCTGGAGGATGTCATGATGATCTTCAAAATATATCTATTGATGGGACTGATCAACACCCCCCTGTTGAAGATGTTGCTCATCCTATGAGAAACTTAGTCATCCATGTGAAGCTCTTTCATGGCCTTGGTGGCCTCTTTGACATCCCAAGGCACCTCAGATGGTGTGCCCTCTTGTGGGTAAAAACCTACATTTCTTTCTATCTCAGTCCACTCCCTCTGCTCTTCTATTTCATCTCTTCCTTCTTGTAAGCCTAGCAACAAGGGTGGACTACGTTTGAGTCCTATCCACCTGATTTTCATCCTACGCATGATTCTCTTGTACAATCGTGTTCTCTCCAAGGAATTCTTTAGCCTTCTAGGAGAGTGATATTCTTTGACTTGTAGACTGTGGGGTAAGGCATGCCATCTTCTCTAGCAAGCTTGTAGACTCTTTATTCCCAAAATTCTAAAGGTGTATTCAAAGTGTAGAATGGCTTGCTCTTGGGTAGCAATGTATTTGGGCGCTAAAGTAGAATCATTGGACATGAGGTTATGATTATTGATGATAGCCTTAGGGCACACTATCTCTTCTCTAATATACAAGGGTTCCTTCTCCTCCTTTGTCATTACAATTTTCACCTCCTCAGCCCTTGTCTTCTCATGAGTCAACCAAGATGCTAAATCTGTTCGATGCATGTCTCCCAATCTTGAATTAGGATCCCAAAAATTCAGATCTGTCAAAGTGAAATTATGCATATAGAATTCAACTAACTTTGGCCTATCTTCCATACTAGTTTGGCTGCAAAACTCAATAAAATGCCTATAGCCATGAAAAGGTAGAGACCCATATTGTGCTAGAGTTTTTATTTGGAAATTAAACCATTGTTCATTGAGGAAGAGAGCATAATACTTTAATGGATGCCTACATTGCAGGGCTTCCATAGAGAGGCTTGCCATGGTGGAAAGTTGTGTTTCTTTCTCCTGCATCCTCTCTCTCAACCATGTGTTTTCTGCCCGTAGTTTCTCCTTCATAAGAGACTCCCCCAGTCTCTAATCACTTAATTCCTTACCCATTTCAATGAATTTCTCCTCCATGAGGCCCACCTTACACATTCTAGGATTTGGAATTTTGCATCCACCTATGGGTTTTGCCTCTCTCTCTCCAACTCATAGAGGAGTGGGTTGTAAATTTTTAGGGATAACCCTTCCTCCTTTAATAAATTTGTAGTAGGACCCCAAGCTAGGTTGTGGGCCAGGCTCTTGGAGCTCCTTTAGGTCTTTTCCAACTGAATTTGAGGTGGTTGCTTCCTTTTTTAACTCTTTTTTGTGTTCTTGTAGCTTCCCTTGTTCTTCTTGTATCAGACTCTGCCCCTCCTGTAGCTTATCATGTTCCTCCTGTAGCTTCTCTTCTTCTATTTTCTCAAAGGCATCTTGTGTCCTTGGCTTCTTGAAGGTCACTGACCTAGTGGTGGGCCTACCCACAGATGCTACAAGTGACTTGGTTTTGGTTTTAGGAGGAGTGACCTCCTCAATCTTTCCTTCACTAGGTCTTATTTCTTCCTTTTTACTTGGTGATTCATAAATAATGATAGGGACCTTTGTAGGAGCTTATGTTTTCCCTTGTCTAATTATGGTGCTCTTCCTGGTTCTGAAATACATGGGACCTTGTCTTGATTGCTTCCTCTTGGGCTTGACAGGAGTTCCCAATGTAGCTAATGTTGCAGCTACTTCTTGTTCAGTATCCCCTAGAGATAGACTTGTTTGATGTGGTTGTTCCTCTTCTCCTTTGGGTTTAGAAGTCTCCTTAGGGCTTACTCTCTCTTCTACTTTCTTCTCCCCCTCTTCTCCTTTGATTTCTGCTTCTCCTTCCTTTGTCTCTGCTGTAGATTTTTCCTCTATTTTTCTCTCCTCTTTTTCTATTTTTGCTGCCTCTCCCTCCTATGTTTTTGCTCCTTCTTATTCTTTTGTTTTTCCTTATTTACCTCCAATGCTAGAGGCTGGTGTCTCTCCAGGTGTGATGGCTTGGGTTTCTATGAAAGGTGTGAGAGCTATGTTGATCTACAGGGGAGGGCGCCTCTTCCACTTCCATCTTGGACTCCTCCATCTTCTCTTTCCACCCCTCATCTATGTTCCAAAACTCTATTTCCATAAGTCACATTGCCTAATAAACTTAGGACAATGTGAGCATTCATCCTAATGCAAGACAAACCTCTGATAGGTCCTGGACTTGGCTAGGGGGTTCAACCTAACCTTCCTTAATTCTCTTTAACCTCCATCCACCTCTCCATACCCTCAAGACATAATTTTCACCCTAAAAAGCCTCTCGAAACCCCTCTTGTAGCATTACATGCCCTCCTGTAGTAATACAGGACCTCCTGTAGCTGCCACCTATAGCAAGCCTATATCACCACTTTTCTTCACCAGTTTTGATCCCCACTTCAACTTTAGCTCAGTCAAGATGAATAATGACCCCCATATGTGATTTGATGATCAGGGGAAGCTCCTAAGCCACTCCAACCATTCATTTTCCTCATTGAAAAACAAAGTAGAGTTAGCTTTTTTAATCAAAAGTATGATGCAAGTTAGATTTCTGATTTTCAAGCAAGTGTGAACTAGGTAGATGACACATGCAATTATTTTGGTAGTTTGATGAATTATGTAAGATAAATTAGCTTCCTTTCTATAAGTAGATTACCCTTTGTCCTTTCACGACTTTATTAATTAGCATCTACAAGTTGAGCAAATTGCATTTCCACTTTCATAGCTAGAATTAGTTTTCAATTGTACTTTCATCAGCAAGCTTTCATTATAGTTCAGTATGAGGAATGGTCTCTAAGCACTTTGATCTAATGTCATGACTAAGGGTGGCATTGTAGGTTTTAACCCTGTACAGAAATTACCTGCATACAAATTCTAAAACACAGAAAATAAACAATGCAAGAGCATGACACATAAAACACATATACACAAAGATTTTCGCTTGGATCCCAAAACCGGGACTACCAGCTTGATTTTCATTATGTTCCTTTCAATGTTACAATACATATTTATACATGTCGAAGCATCCAATTCCATGGACCGAAAACTATTGCATCCAAAATCATGTGCAAAAATCATGCACAAAACCATAAGTGGGTCCGCCCAACCTAACATAGGGTTCAAAACCAAAATTTTCTAGGGCGTTGCCTCGGACCCCATAGAGTGGGGTTACCTGCCCCCCTCAAACCCCATATGACCCCCCCCACTACATAATCAACGCAACGAAGAGGGGGCTCCGCCCCCCGTTTAACTACGTGGGCTAGTCGTGGAAAGAATATAACACAACCCAACATTCTCCCACTTGTTGTTTTATTTCCACAAGGGGCCACAAGAGAGCTTAGTCATTTATCCAGCCCTCCAATGCCCATTGTTCTCTACACCAAGAGAACTTCTCAGAGCTCACAAATTTTTGTCAATGCATCCACAGTATTCTTCAAAGTCCACCTTTACCAGCAACACCTTTTTGACTTCTATCATATCCCTCACAAAGTGATATTGAACATCAATGTGCTTTGTCATTGAATGATATGCAAGTTTCTTTGCCAAGAAAATTGCACTTTGGCTGTCACAGTCTATCCTTATAGCTCCCTATACTAACCCCATACTTGAACATAATCTCTACAACCAAACTGCTTCCTTGCTTGCATGAGTGTCTGCCATGTATTCTACCTCTGTAGTTGATAGTGCCACTACAGATTGTTTCTTACTCATCCAACTGACTGCACCTCCAAATAGGTTAAACACATACCCACTTGTAGATCTTCTCTGATCTAGATCTCCAGCCCAGTCTGCATCAACAAAGCCACGAATATCCAACACTCTGTCCAATCCTAGTCTTCCTTGGTAGCACAAACCATAATCACTAGTGCCACACAAATACCTGAAAACCCGCTTCATTGTTGTCCAATGATCCTTTCCTGGTTTTGACATAAACCTGATCAATACTCCCACTGCATGTGCAATGTCTGGTCTTGTACAGACCATTGCATACATCTGGCTACCGACTGCACTTGCATATGGAACACGGGACATGTCCTCTTCCTCTTCTTGGGTCTTGGGACATTGTTCAGTAGATAACTTTACACCTACAAGAATAGGAACCTTCACCGGTTTACTATCCTGCATATTAAACCTTTGCAGTATTGTCTTGACATAATTCCTCTAGTTTAACCAGAGCTTCCGCTTTTCCCGGTCTCTTTTAATTTCCATGCCCAAAATATAGTTTGTAGCACCAATATCTGTCATGTTGAATTTGGAGGACAATTGGGTCTTCAAATCCTGGATAATTTCTTTGTCATTTCCAACCAGCAACATATCATCAACAATACAAGACCAAATAAATAACATTGTCACCAATTAATTTAAAATACACACAGTGATCTGCTTTGCTTCTAGTGAAACCAAGTCCCCATATAAATGTATCAAATTTCTGATATCACATCCTTGGTGACTGTTTTAACCCATCATGTAGATCTCCTCTTCCAAATCCCTGTGAAGAAATGTTGTCTTCACATCCATCTTTTCTACCTCAAAATAAAAAGCAACAGCAACAGATAACAATAATCTAATAAAAGTTACCTTGGCAACAGAAGAAAAAATATCACCAAAATCAATTCCCGGCACTGGGAATAACCTTTTGCTACCAACTGAGCTTTGTATTTCTCCACCATTCCTTCGGCATTTGTCTTCTTCTTGAACACCCATTTGCTGCCAATGGGTTTCCTTCCAGCCGGCAACTCCACTAGATCCCAAACCTCATTTTTGTGCAAAGATGCCATTTCATCAACCATGGCCTCTTTCCAGAGTTTTCCATCCTCTGAATCTACTACTTCCTTCACAGTTCTGGGATCATCACCAGTAATATATAAAGCAAAATTTGAACAAAAAGCAGATGGACTATACCTTTATGGATTCCTTCTTTCTCGAACTGATCTTCTCACACCCGGAGTTTGTGGCTCTTCATCTTCTGATTCCTCCTCTGTTGTGGAGTTTGATTCTTCCCCTTTAACTCAAACTCTATCTTCTCATGTTCCTTTGGTTGGATTTCATGTTTAATAACATCTTTCACCTCTTTGAACACCACGTCTCAGCTGTACACAACCTTCCTTGTTACTGGGTTCCAAAGCTTATAACCCTTTAAACCATCCTTATACCCAATAAAGATGCACTTTTCAGATTTACTATCCAACTTTGTTCTTTTTTCAATTGGAACATGTACATATGCATCACATCCAAATACCCTTAGATGTGAAAGAGAGGGTTTCTTACCAGTCCATACCTCTTGTGGAGTATTCTCCTCCAATGCTAATGAAGGTGACCTGTTGACCAGGTAACATGCAGTCTCCACCACCTTTGCCCAGAATTCTTGTCCTAACCCGGCACCACTGAGCATGCTTCTTGCCCTTTCCATCAACGTCTTGTTCATTCTTTCTGCAACTCCATTTTGCTGAGGTGTATATGGAGTAGTCTTCTATCGTGCTATACCACACTTCTTACAGAATTCTTCAAATTCCTTACTGCAAAACTCTCCAACGTTATTTGTCCTCAACACCTTTATCTTCTCTCTGTCTGGTTTTTCACCAGAGCCTTAAATTCTTTAAACCTGTCAAAGACTTCAGATTTCTTCTTAAGGAAATATATTATGTATTCCTTGAGAAGTCATCTATAAATGATACATAGTACACAAACTTACCCAATGATGGACCTTCATAGGTTCAAACACGTCACTATGCACAAGCTCTAATATCTGTTTCACCCTCTTACCACCAGAGGGGAAACTCACCCGATTTTGCTTCCCATATACACAATTTTCACAGAAATCAAAATCCAGAGAGCTATTACTCATACCTTCTACCATACCTTTACCATGAAGTATTTGAAGGCCCTTCTCTCCAATATGTCCAAGCCTTTGATGCCACAGCATGGTCTTCTCTCCAGAGACCACTAGATTTTCTGCTCCACTTTCAGGAACCACAAAACTGTTGCACTCATCAACAACTGTGCTACCTTGCAGCTTGTACAAAGTTCCAATACGAACTCCCTGCATCAATACCAGTGCTCCCCGAACCATCTTGCAGGTATCCTTCTCGAACACTGTTTTTACACTTGCATCATCCAACTTGCTTATGGAAATCGGATTTCTGGCAAATGCAGGAATATGCAGAACACCCGGAAGTGTTCTAACCCTTCCACCTTGCAACTTCAACTTTACTTTTCTGTGACCAACGATTCTAGCCTTCCTATCATCCCCTAAGAAGACATCACCACCATCGTATTTCTCATACTCGCAGAACCACTCTCTATGGGGAGTGAAGTGAAAGGATGCACCTTAGTCAATCAACCATGCCTCGTGATCTACATGTGTACTTGAAGAAGCCAAGTATACATCCCCACCTTCATCTGAGGTGGTTTTCGCCTTTGCAGAAAGAGTATCATCAGATCCCTTTCCCTTATCAGGAGCTTTAGATTTACAGTTCCTTTTGTAGTGCCCTTCCTTTCCGCATTTCCAACACACCCCTTTACACATTTTCCTGGATATTTAGATCTCCCTCTAGATTTAGATCTCCCACTCGATGACTTATTTTTGTTTTTGTTCTGGACCATTCTCGTATAGACAAGGCATCACCATTCTAGCTCTCCATATTTTTCCATCTCATCTCCTCCGTCAGCAAGGATGGGACTATTTCATCAAACTGCAAGGTAGTTGCATTGCTACCTATCGCAATAACCAGAATATCCCACGAATCTGGTAGAGAACACAACAAACTGATGCACTTATCTTCATCTGAAATTTTAAATTCTAACAGATGCTAACTAACTTACCACAGTATTAAATGCGTTCAGATGTTCGGTCACTGAGTCTCCATCTTTCATCCTCAGGTTATATAGCTTTTTCCGCACGAAAAGTTTATTCACTAGAGTCTTAAATCGGTACAAAGTCCCTAAATTGTCCCACAAAGCCTTTGTCGTAGCTTCCCCTGATACATTCAACAATACTGAATCTGAGACACACAATCGTATTGTGCTCTTTGCCTTCCGATCCAACTTCTTCCATTCTTCATCGGACACTCCCGTTGGTTTAGTATTTAGATCTACTGTGACCCACTGATCTTTAACCACCAACAGATCCTCTATCTTGAGTTTCCATAAATCAAAACTCTAACCATTAAATTTCTCGATCTCTATCTTTCCACTGCTCGCCATCTTCTTTCACCACCAGAATCGATCCCACAGATCTCCCACTGAACAGGGTCTACCACCGGCTCGAGTGAAACCCCTCAGCAAAAAAGGCATCCCCTTGAAGCCAAAACAGCTCTGATACCAAATGTAGGTTTTAACCCCGTACAGAAATTACCTGCATACGAATTCTAAAACACAGAAATTAAACAATTCAAGAGCATACCACATAAAACACATATACACAGAGATTTTCCCCTGGATCCCAAAACCAGGACTACTAGCTTGATTTTTCATTATGTTCCTTTCAATGTTACAATACATATTTATACATGCCAAAGCATCCAATACCATGGACCGAAAACCATCGCGTCCAAAACCATGTGTGAAAATCATGCACGAAACCATAGGTGGGTCCGCCCAACCTAACATAGGGTCCAAAACCAAAAATTTTCAGGGCGCTGCCCCAGACCCCATAGAGTGGGGTTGCCTGCATCCCTCAAACCCCGTGTGACCCCCCCCCCCCGCTCCCGCTATGTAATCAGCGCAAAGAAGAGGGGGCTCCACCCCCCCTCTAACCCCTCGTTTAACTACGTGGGCTAGTCGTGGAAAGAATATAACACAACCCAACATGCATGAGTAGAATCCAATCTACTGTGTATATAGCACTATCACCTCTAAGTTTGTACGAATCCCAGGTTGACAATTTGAGTTGAGAAACCCTTAGGAGTTGCAACATTCTTGGTGCAATACCAAGGCACACCAATATTCTATGTCAAACAAAGGTTGGTCAAAATTAAAGTAACATGAATCTATGCTAGTAATAAAAGAAAAATAAAATAAGAAATAAATAAAAACTAAAGAGCAAATCAAGGGTAAGAGCTTAAAAAAAAATTGATTCACATGAATAGGTATATCAATAAATAAATAAATAAATAAAAATAAAAATAAATAAATAATGAAGAATTTAAGTAATTAATTGTTTAATAAAAATAAATAAAAATAAAATAAAATTAAGAAAATAAATAAATAACTAAAATAAAATATATATGAACGCAAGACAAAAGGGCAAGGATCCAATAATTACTAATTTTCCAACAATCGTCTTCATTATTTATTAATCATAATTTTCCAACCATAGTCTCTATTAATTAGTTAATGAAGAGGTATGTCCCTAAGGACATGACCATTCATAAAGGGACACCTGCCTAGGGTATATAAGCAGAACCTCACTCTCAATTGTAACATCATTCTCATTCATACATTTTAATTTATATTCTTGTATCCTCAATATAGATCTACATTTTCCAAGTCTTTTGGAGTGTTTAACCCACTATAACGAACCTTGTTTGTTACATTGGTATAAGAGCATACCTCTGAGTATACGAACTTTTCTCGTTACATTGGTATCAGAGCACTCCTCCAATACCATTGTCCTGAATAGAGATGATGACTAGAAAATTAATAGTTATTGGATCCCTGTGCTTTCTTCTTGAGTTTATATATATTTTATTTTCGATCTTAGACTTTGGTGACCCATATTGTTTCTTTGGAATTGGTTTTCAGAATAATCACACCATCAATATTCGTCGGTCGACGTTTCGAACCCTCTAATGTGGTTCATCATTAGGACCAAGATGAAAAAATGGATTTGTCTATAAGAATAAATAGCAGAGATGCATCAAGTTCTAGAACTATCCATTAAAAATAAAATTTTATTTTAATTAACAAAAGAACGTTAAGGGGGATTTTAGTTGAATATAAATAATTAAAATTAATTAGGTCAAGGTCAAAGAATATAAGAAAGTTAAGGGGAGAGATTAGGTCAACATTTAATAAAATATAACTATAATGGTAAATATATAATATAAATTTAATGGCCAATATATCAGTAAGAGGTGAAATTAAAATGGGGGAATTTTATAGATAAAAAAGGGAGGAATAATTGTCATAAATAATAAAATATTATATTATAAATTAAATTAAGGAAAGGAAATTGACCAAAATTTAGTTTTTTAATGTTGTTGAAAATATATTAAAATTAAAGAAAATGACCCTAATTTGACTAAAAGACAAAGAAGAATAATAAGGTAGATTTATAGATAAATAGGATCAATATGGATGAAAATATAAATAAATAAATATCATAAAGATCCTAATTTGACTAAAAGTCAAAGAAGAATAATAAGGTTGATTTATAGCTAAATAAGATCAATTCGGAAAATAATATAAATATATAAAAATAATTGAATAACTAATTTAAAATAATTAAATTTAAAAATAAATAATTGATTAAATAAATAAATAAATATGATAAGGACAATGATAATATATAAGAAACAAAGGTAAAGGTCTAGGGACACATAGGATATGTAAAATATAAAATAATAATAATATAATAAAAGAGGGAAAAATTGTCAAACAAATAAATAAAGGGAGAGAATATATGAAAAATATAAATTTAAATAAATAAATAAAAAGGAAATAACAAAATGATCAGGAGGAGAGGGCAGGGATCCAACTTTTAGTCAGTTTCCAACCATCGTCCCTGTTGATATTTTTTGTTTGTTTCTCAATTTCAATGGCCTCCCTCAACTTCCTATGATGGAAATGATCGATCCTCGCGATGACCTTCGAATCTTTAACGCTGACATGGTGCTTAATTTTCACCGCATGCTCAACAATAGTTGAAGAACAGGAACGATTGTACCTAATATTTGTTGCATGCTCTTAAATTCTTTTTATTTATTTTCTTAAATTTTTTTTTAATAAACAATTTATTTTCTTAATTTTATTTTATTTTTATTTATTTTCTTATGTATTTTATTAAACAATTAATTACTTAATTTCTCCATTATTTATTTATTTTATTTTTATTATTATTGTTGTTATTTTATTTATATACATATTCGTGTGAATCATTTAAGCTCTTACCCCGATTTTCTCTTTAGTTTTTATTTATTTATTACTTTATTTTTCTTTTAATAGTAGTATAGATTCTTGTTAGATCAATTTTGACCAACCTTTGTTTGATCTAGAATATATCTTTCTACTTTTTTTTCTTATTAATTGGTCATTCCATTTTATATTTATTTATTTATTCATTGATGTATTTATTTAGATTTTTATTTTTATTCTTAATATATCATTGTAAAATAATATTTTTAATAAACGATATTTGCTTATTCAAAATTAATCGTTATATTATAACCATTAGAATTGATGCTCCCTATATGGCACTTCATTTAATCTGATAGTAAGATATATCTCTTCATCTTACTTTGATGATGAATCAAACTAGATAATACGAAACGCATCAACAAAATACTTATGATATAGTTTTTTACCAAAAAATTTCTTACTATTCATGATATAAATCACATAAACTTAAATTTAATTATCATAATACTAATTTTCTTAAACTTATAAAAATTCAATTTAATAAATTAACAAAACAAAATTATTCAATAGAATCATTTTGCATATAAATTTCCCACAGCTAATGGTTATGCTCCTCGGCCACATGAAACTTTTGCCCAAAACGTCTTCCCTCCTCCTCGCTTATAAAAGGGGGATTGGGGTTAGATTTACATTCACATTAAATTTCTATTGGATTTCAATTTCTTTAACCTTCAAATACATAACTACCTTACTCAATTCAAATATTTGTTGGTAGGACTTGGTTAATTTAATCGATTTCAAAAGAACTCGGGGAGGTTGAAAAATAAAACATGAGACGTACATACATGATCACAACAATTATCCCTACAACAGTCGCTTCCTTTGTGGCCCAATGGTGGCCTTCGCTACTTCCCTTCTCTGTGAGTTTTATGTTTTGCATGATTACTTAATAGTCAAGGTAAGCTATATTATATATATATATATATATTCCACAATCTCTTCAATTTTGACAGGATCAAACATTGTGGATACTTTTGGTTTTTTGTTTTGATGTTGCTCTATATCTATTGCGATTAATTATTATTGGTTTTTTTTGTGGTTTATCTACACATGTATATGTATATATGTATGTATGTTTATTTAGACATTATGTCTATGTTAATAAATGTTTTGTGTTGTTGTATTTTAATGAACTACTATAAAACATTTTATGGGTGTTTTAAGTTATGCTTATGTGTAGGCACGAGTAAATGTATGTACAAACCTTTTATGTTAACGAAAAGATTTTTTTCTTTTCTTTCTTTTTTCTTTTTTTTTGGAAAAAAAAATATTATATGTATTTCAAAATTAATATTTGTTTTTCATTATCTCAATAGAATCAATTATAGTATAATAATTTCACTAAAACATATCAATATTTTCTTAATCATCATCTCAATATAATCAATTATAATATAATAATTTCACTAAAACATATCAATATATTTTCTTATTATGACTATAAAGGTAAATTCATGTAATATCACAAACAATATTCCCTTAACTTACACATTGAAGTTTTTATTAAATTAAATCAAATTAAATTTGACTTATACATTCAAGCTTGTATTAAATTAAATCAAATTGTTTTCATTTTAACATTTTATAACGTTTTTGTTTGACTATTAAAATTAAGTCGTGTGTGTATGTATGTAGTATATTTTGTTTTCTCGTATAGGGTGGATAGGGGCGTGTATGTGAAAGGAGAGGGGGTACCTAGTTGCACCCTCGCAAGGAGTATGGTAAGAATGTGGCAGTGGCTCCCCCCCTTAATGAATTCAATGTGATGGGAAACTATCTCATTCGGTCTAGAGATTTGTTGGTTGCTTTTGTAAACCAACTAAGTTAAAAGCTTTTTGTGTGTGATCTCGTGATGGCAATGCACATTGAATATGGTTATCACTCCAACACAATGCAAGGAATGAATTGGAATGATAGTAGTTGGTTTAGTGCTCTTTCCACCCTTTATATCCATGGCTCAAGGAAACAACAAATGAATAATGCAACAAAACTACCAATGTGCCTTTGCACTCCACTATTTTCTAGTTTATGCTAAATTGGAGGAAGGACCAGGCCCTTTTAGCCTAGTTCTTTCTTCCTTCCTTGAGTATCCATCAGCAAATTGGAGCAGTGTTGGCTTAAATGATAAGAGCTTCGCCATTCGAAGAATTGCTGGCCTCCTTGATTTCATGTTGTTGAGAGTCGTCAACATTCTTTGTCAATGTCAATGCATCCTTGGGCTCCTCAATACAAGACATGTCTCCTTCCCAACATCACAGTAGCCTTTAATTTGCAAGTATTCAGTTGCTACCCGTCTTTGTGACATTTCCAATTCACCCATGTTCTATTTCAACATTCTATTAGGAAAAAATTAGGTAGATTGAATTATGGTCTCTCTTACCTTGTATTTTTTTTAATCCTCTTTCACGGTGATTATTCGGAGCTTTTAAAAACTTCCTCGCCATTCCTTCTCACATTCTCTGGCGCCTTTCGTTTTCATCATGCCACATCAAAGGGCCAAATCCCGTAAAGGCTCAAGGGATTGTGGTGACTCTAGTAGCTCTTGAGCTTGCCTTAGAGCCCACACCTCAACAAGAATTTACTGCAAACAGACCCCCTAGGTGTGCAATAGGAATTGCAAGATATGGAACATAAATTTATTGAGGAGACAGAAAATCAATCAAATTCATAAGTTTTGGCTACATTTTTGAAATGTGTGCCAAACCTGGGTAATGCTCGAGCTCAACAAAACCAATATTTACTAACCATTGACCTTTACTAGCACATTAACCAACTACTTGGAAAGATGTTGTTTGAGCGCAATGAGAGCAGGGATGAGTTACTTCTTCGGATGGAGAAGCTCCAACTACTCTACTATGACATGGACGAAAGGATGGGGCATACGAAGGTTGTCATACGTCAACATAAGGAACCTATACCCCCACATAATCATGATCCAACAACGCCAATAAATCAACCTTAATGGCACTTTGGGTATAGTTGCATCTTGCAATAGTGTTCCATTTTATGCTCTCTTTTAACTACATGTTTCTTCAAGTTTTAGCCTCTCAATGCTTGGCTAATATGCAACCATTTTGTATAAATGTTATCTACTAGGTTAAACTTTATCAGGCTTATTTTGAAACTTTTAAACAAAATTCTTCAATTTTTCCTTTAGTTTGGTTTCCAAGTGACAAGCCAAAGCAAATGGAGTATCTGAATATTTACAATCAATATTGAATGCTTCATATAACTTATAACTTATAATTATTATTATTTAAATTTTAAATAATAAATAACATAATTTATAATAATAATAATAATTTAATCTTCAAATAACAACTATTTTTACTAGTTAAAGTCAAAGCAATATGAGGAGAACCATGCTATACAATGTCTTTTTTTATAAAGCATATATGTATATATCTATATTAAAGAAATATGTTTACTTTTATGTAACACATTGTATACCTTAAAAGTAACACAATGTATATTATGTTGTATATGTTTTTTTATATGTAAGCATAAGAACGTACTTATATCGTACCCGATCACATTTTTATTTTTTTATATAATGTATCATGTATCTATGTTTTATAGAGAGAGGGCGGCAGGATAAAATTATATTTATATAATTCTGTTTATTTTTTGAGTTGTGTGTAGATTTAATTAAAAATTATAGTGAAATTACACATAAAATGAAAAATGAAATAATATTATAACTTTGTATAAATATAATTAAATTATATATTTTAAAATATTTTGAAAATTTGAGTAAAATCAAAAACATTTATATCAAAAGACTTTAAATATTCTAAAATCTACCATTAACAAGTATAATAAGTAACGTTGTTGCTTAGAACTTATTTTTTTATGCGAAACGTAATTAATAATTTAAATTAATAATAATAATTTTACTGATAATTTTAATTAAGAAGGGAAATGGTTTATTTGCTCACTAGGTTTTTCGTTAAAAAACTCACATTGATCAATATCTTCATGATAGTTTTTATCATTATCATGTCCTCAGCACACTAGCTACCCAAGCTTTAAGAATCTCGGATGAGAGCCACTTTGAAGGAGAAAAATCTCATCTCCTTAAAGTTTTTGAAAATAATGGCTATAGCAGGCACCTAGGTCTCAAGGCTTTCCAAAAAGCCAGCACAAGACTTAGGCATAAGAGGAGTCCTAGTGATTTGGTTAACTGTGTGTATCTTCCTTTCATTCTTGGCACCACTAGTAAGATTGCTCTCATTCTTAGGAGAAATAAGGTGCATATCACCTTTAAGCCTCTCAACACCATCTGCAGCTCGCTTAGATCAGTCAAAGACCATGTGGACCCGAAAGGATCTAAGAGTGTTTACCTAATCCCTTTCTCATGTGGGACGCCCTACATTAGAGAAACTGGTCGCTTGATCAAGTAGAGAATTCAAGAACATGCATCAGACATCACGTATTCCAGGTCATGCTCATCTGCCCTAGCAGAGCATGCGTAAAAACTAGACATCGCATTTGGTTTGAGGAGTCTCAAGTCATTGCAAAGATTGATCACTTCCATCAGAAGAAATTCAGAAAAGCTATAGAAATAAAAAAACATACTAACAATATGAATAGGGATGAGGGGTGAAAAATAAACAACAATTAGATTTATGCCTTTTTGTCTTAGTTTCCTCTTCTCCATCTTTATTCTTCCTCTTCTTTTATATATATATATATATTTTTTATTTTATTTATTTATTTAAGTACTTAATATATTTATTAAGTATATTTATAAATAAAGTTTATTTATTATTATTATTTATTTCAATATTAAGTATTAGTTTGTTGATAGGATATTTTGTTATTAGATTCTTATTTTACGTTACTATGCGTGTTTTTTTTTTATTTTTTTTTATTTGATTTGCTTGAGATTTTTAATTAATGAGCTTTCAACACATGGTATTTTGAATTTAGTTTTTTAAATCAAAATTAGTTATTTCTTATTATAATTTATTTTAGTCTTTTCTTGTTAAAATTTATTTTATTATTCATTTAAATAGTTTAATTATTTATTTAGATATGAGTTAATGCGGTGAAATGATATATTATTTTTAGATTGTATATATTTTATTTATTGAGTTTTTTATTATTATTTATTTTATGGTATATGTTTTTGGTTTTCTTTTGTTTTATTATAAATTAAAGTTTTGATTAATTAATGTTTTCTCGACTGTTTTTGCTTACTATTTTCAGTAAATGGTTTTTTAATCATTATAATTTTATTTTTTCCGTCAATATATATATATTTTAATAGTAATTTCTAATAATTTATTTTATTTTTTATTATTATTATGGTTTATATTGATTTTTAGTTAATTTATATAATTTAATAGTAATTTCTAATAATTTATTTTATTATTATTATTATTATTGTTTATATTGATTTTTAGTTAATTTGGGGTTAAGTTTTTTTAATTTTTTTTACTCTCTAACATTTTGGTATTGGAATTGTCTAGAACATCTCAACACTATTTATTTCTCTTGTTAGACCAAATCCTCTATAACCAGGGAAAATTTTAAGAATCACTCTAAATTTATATGTATAATAAATGGGCGAATCCCCATGATACATAGGAAAAATGGGAAGCAATAATATAATATGTATATATAATTTTTTGGGTGAATCTCTCACTAGATTATATTATCTTGTAACGTCGTGGCAAATCTTTCACTGAATTATAAAATCTTGTAAGATCTTGGCAAATCTTTCACAGAATAATAAAACATTGTGAATTCTTGGCAAATTTTTTGTTAAAGTATGAAACCATATAATATAATAGGAAAACATATTCATTAAACTGTAATATACTAACATACAAGTTTGGAAAAAAAACATAATTTTCTCTTCCTACAAACAATGTTGCAAGGCGATTTTAGCAATAATATAATATGTATATAAAAAAAAATCTAGCGAATCTCTCACCAGATTATATTATCTTGTAAAGTCATGGCGAATCTTTCACTGAATAATAAAACATTGTGAAGTCTTGGCGAATGGTTTGTTAAAGTATGAAACCATAAATGATAATAGGAAAACATATTCATTAAACTGTAATATACTAACATACATGTTTGGAAAAAAAAAAAAACATAATTTTCTCTTCCTGCAAACAATGTTGCAAGTTTCAGTGGTCGTGTTTGTCAAGGTTCTTACTGTACACTCTTTCATATCCTTCTATTAGTTTTGATAATATTCCACAACAAAGTTCTTGAAGGTGTTGATCTTGACCACAAATTCTGTCAAAGTAGGAGAGATTAATCTTTTCTCTACTACTTTTGTCAAGCTATCAAATTTCTTTCTTATTCCATAGACTCCAACTGCAAGATAAAAAAAAAAACACATCAAGTTTGTTTACCCAACACGCCAACAAGTAGCAAGCCCCAACTAGAAAGTAGTAGGAAAGAAGTGAGCGTTGTCAGAAGTCTTCCAATCAATATATAAATATACAAATGTAGATTTATTATTATTTTAATTTGAAATCTTCAATTAAATAATAAAATTTAATTTCCCAATCTAAATTTCTTATTAGCATAATTCACTACCTTCATACATCTTGCATTTTTTAACAGTGTTGTAACATGTGGATTAATTTCCTTTTTGGTGCACAATCTCTGCCTTTTAGGACAATATGGTGCAGTGGCCCAACCCCTATAGATCATTACGACAAACTAAGAATAACAGAGAAGATGAAAGGTTGTACAAACCAACATATTTTTCAAACAACTAATCCAACATTAGTACCTTAACTTTTTCATGAAGATATCATATTGAGAACATTTGAAAAATGGTGGGAAATCTGGGCAACGACTATCTCTCTTCTGCGAGGGTGATGCGGAAAGAGTGATAAGATTTCACTGTTTTGAATTTTTTTTTTGTTAAATCAGAAAAACCAATATTAATGGAGATATTGGTATTTTTTACTAAATTTTGTGAAGTGACTAAATGTAGCTTTAACCATTCACCTTAAGATGTTTTTTACAATATAATTTCCGAAGTTTATTTAATATCTTCATTATCATAAAAACCAACCTATATCCATCTTCATCTACCACTCTTAGAGGGATGAAATCTATTTATCCCTCTAAGCACTTGGTAGACCTGGAATTAAGATGGATCTAAGTTGATAGAATTTCCCCTTTAAATAGTCTATGGTCACAAGAATACCATGGTATTACCATGGGTCAATACCATGGGTTATCAGAAACCTGGAGCTTAAAAATTACTATTAGTAATTTATAAAAATTAATAAAATTAATAATTTTTTTTTTTTTTTACCAAGTTAAAATGTTTAAGTGACATTAAATTACAAGGTAAATATGGATCTATGATGGTTTAATTCCCCCCTTTAAATGGGCTACATTCCATGTGAATACCATGGGTCAATACCATCTGCCATCTTTATTTTTATTAATACTAATATTAGGGTTAATAATGTTTTTTTGCATGGTAGTAATAATAATTTGGCCCATGGTATTTCGTCCATAGTATTTGGCCCATAGGCTTCACCTAAATATAACACATTTTTTGAGTGTTCGTAAATATAAGGTGATTTATGGAGTAAATATTAAAAAAAAAAAAAAATGTTTTATTTATTTACCACACCTCTCATTTATTTATATTTTTATTAATTTACCATACCTCCTTTATAAATATGGTATTTGGCCCATAGGATTCACTTAAATAAAACCTATTTTTTGAGCCTTCTTAAATAGAAAGAGGGTTATGGACTAAATATAAAAAGAGGTTCTATTTATTTACCATACCTTTAGTTTATTTATATTTTTATTTATTTACACTCTTGTCGTGTCCTTAAATATAAGGTGACTTATGGAGTAAATATAAAAAAATATTTTATTTACTTACCATACCTCTTGTTTATTTATATTTTCATTAATTTACTATACCTCTTTTATAAATATGGTATTTGACCCATAGGATTCACTTAAATAAAACCTGTTTTTTGAGCCTTCTTAGATAGAAAGAGGGTTATGGACTAAATATAAAAAGAGGTTTTAGTTATTTACCATATCTCTAGTTTATTTATACTTTTATTTATTTACTATACCTTTGGAGTAAGTATAGAAAGAGGTTTTATTTATTTACCATACCTCCACTTTATTTATATTTTTATTTATTGGGACCAAATACAACCTCCTAAACCACCTCCCACACTAGAAAATGGGCAATTGCAAACAAATTTAACATTGCAAAGCATAAAATCAGGTGATTGTAATGGAATATAACCTCCCAAACCAAGTGAATCGGGTCACATGAGTCTTTTTATAGTTTATCTGCCCCTTTTTTTGGGCTAAAATGAAAAAATTATTATTTGTTAAATAAAAGTCGGGCTAAATTTATGAAATGGGTGTTTTATAAAAATTTCGCCCTTTTAAAATGAAAAACCCCTTAAATTTCACCTTTGGACTAAAATTCGCCCCTAAAATTTACCATGTCCATAACTGTCTTGATGATGAACCCTGATTGAGGGTTTGAAACATTGACGCCAAAAAAATTATATGTGATTATTTTGAAAGAGCTTTTACCCATCATTGTGAATCACAAAAGTTTGGATTCGGATATATATATATATATATATTTATATATATATATATATGTATGTATGTAAATCTAAATTAAGCATACTTTAATATAATTTTAAATTAATGTAATATTAAAAATTTAATATAATAAGAGCTTCTTCATTGAAAAAAAATGTTATAAAATAAAATATTTTGATTTTGAAATAAGTTATGGTTTTTGGGCAAATGGTATTGATAAGCTATGGTATTGGCCCCATGGTATTGTAACAAAGTGTATTTATAAGTTAATAATATCCATGGTAAAATGGGGGTAAATATCCATGGTTAAGAATTTCATTATATTGTAAGTGTTAAATTTTAATCTAAAAAATGTTATAAAATTAAATTAAAATAAAATATTTATAAAAAAGTTTGATTTTAAAATGAATTATGGTTTTTGGGCATGTGGCTAAGCCATGGTATTGGCCCATAATATTGTAACAAAACCTAAATTGTTATGACGTTTGTGAATAGAATATTTTTTTTGATTTTTTATTTTTTAATATAATTTTTATATCTGACAATTCAATTTAAAACCACATAAAAATAGTCATCAACCAATTGGAAAAAAATAAAAATAAATAAATAAATAATTTACATTTAAAATTAAAAATCATTATTTAATTTTCAAAATATTCAATTTAATATTTTTTTTTTCAAAACTTTAATAAACTTCATAGAATCTATTTAAAAATTTCAAAACTAATTAAAAGTCAAAGTTTTTTTTTTTTTTTACTAAAATAAAAAACAATATAACCTACCTTCTATAGACATATTAAAATAACAAAAAACTTATTTTTAAAACTAGCATGTTAATGTGTCTCATTGTATGGCAAAAGCAAAAAAGTACTCAAATGAAAAAAGATATATATATATATATATATATATATATATATATATCAATTAAATGAGTTGAGTTTCATACTTGTTAATTATAAAAAATAATTGCTAAATTTGTAACAAAGCTAACTCACAATAAATTTTGGTAAAAGGTATAGTGAACCTATTTAATGGGTTTAGAAAATATAAATAATGTTATAAAAAGTAAATACTAAATTTACAAATAAGTCAACTGATAGTAAATATTGGTAAAAGCTATGGTTAATCACTCACAAAATCTAAATAACTTTATGTAAAATTAAATAAAATGCTAAAACTTTTTAAAAAAATATATAAAAATAGAAGTAGAATTTCTAAACAAATAATTTTATATATTATATTTTGAACAATATAAATATGTTATTATAATCATAATTAAAAATTTTATTATAAAAAATTTAAAATATATTTTAAAAATTTTCAAAAAATTATTTTAACATTTTGTTATATATTATTTTCAAATTTCTATTAAAAAAAATTGTTTTTATAAACTTGAAAAGGTAGTTTCTTGGATCGCGGTTTTATATATACGAAAATATTATCATTTTTACTAGTATTTTAATAATAATTAAAAAATATGCTTACTTTTTATTTTTAAATTTGTTTAGCAATCTTTAGAATGTTTACAACACATCTCTTAAAGAAATTGGAATTAAAAACCGTAAATCAATAGAGAAATGGGGGGTCGCGGTTTTATCGCTACTTAAAATTTATGTAAAATATTAATGATATCTTTTAAAGAAAATGAATAAATTAGATAAAAATTATATATTAAATTTTAGAAAAAATATAACATGAAATTGAATTTAAATTGACATGTTTTGTCTTCTTTTACCACCACCTATTTTTTTATGATTTTGTAAATTTAAGAGTAAACATTCCAACTCCATTTATTTTTATAAAATTTATTTGCCACAAAAAAGGAAAAAGTGATACACATTATAAACATAACTTAATAAAACATATTCAAAAAATGTATCTTTTGAATAGTGCAGAATAACAATAGACACCATTTGTAGGTCGTGCCACTCAGAAAAGAGAAATATGTTGGTGTTCATCGGATAGACCTATGTCCGGATCCAAATCTTTGTAGGCAACTATAGATTCATGTGCTCCATAAAATACAAACTAATCTTCCAAACCCCAAGCATTTGTTTGATTAGTGTTAATTTTTAATTGATGTTGATACTTAATGATTTCCACATACAAACTAAAATCATTGCACTCTAGTTTCAGCTAAACGAGGAGCTAACGAGAGAGAAATGTATTTTCCATTGCTTCATTTATTTGTTCCTTTTGTTTCAAATATTTTTCAAGTTAAATATATTTGATTTCAATAAATATGTTTCTAGCATTTAATTGGTTTCTTTATATTTTTCATTGGCGCAGTCTAATTTATAAACGAAATAGAGTTTTTCATCGAAATCAGTAAAACAATTTCAAGAAAGAATGTCTTTTTGTTGTTGTTTAAAATGCATTTTGAATGCATAAATGGATCCAGCACACTGAAAAACCCCCTAAGGCACTTGAATTCTATAGTTTAAACAACTTAAATTCAAGTTTTTAAAAATCTTTGTCGGATTTTGGTTAAATTTTACTAGAAAAAATGTAGTGAAAAAGGTCATTACGTCTATAAGTTAGACTACACTCTTTTGGATTGGGTAGATTATAATTAAATTATAGATTATTTTATATTAATATTTAGTTTGTATTACACCAAGAGTATCTAGGTATTCTACAGCTTAATAATATAGTATGGATGAATGTAGTATATAATAGGAAGGAGGTGTTGTCTCTTAGTGTTACATTAAAAGATATTTTAAAAATAAAAATAAATTAAATAAAAAATAAACATTAAAAACAAATCTATATTGTAACATCAAACAATTAAATTGTACTAGATTATGAAAACACTGCTTTCAGATGCAGGCTCTGTAGACAGACAGGACACCTGCAAAGTGCATGTCCAGAAGACAAGAAAGTAAACAGTAAAAAGAAGCAGAAAGGGAAGCAGAAGAAAGGATGGAAATTTTCACCCCCAGACTCAGAGGAAGAAGAATCAAAAGCAGAGGTGGAAGAGGCCCCTGCAAAGAAGACTGAGACATCTCAAGAAATGAAGAATCAGAAGGGAGCCACACCGAACAACAAGACAGAGATGACAAGAGTGGATCCAAGCATGGGAGTCATCAAACGGCAGCACCACTCTGATACTTCAGACTCAGAAAAAGAAACTGACCCACAGAATGCAGAAACACAGATAGTCATTGCTTCGATCGAGCCCACTCAAGGAGAGTGGCGTAAGGTCGAAAAGAAAAAGGGGAGAAAAACTTGAAGTGAGAATTTTACTCTCATTCAGTTTTTTGCCTCTTTCTTTCTCTCTCCTCTCATCTCTTTTTTCCTTTTCTTAGTGCACGTTAGCCTTCTAACGATGCATTGGATGCAAAAGCACTCGGGCCCTTGTGGCAGCTTACAGAATGTTTCAGTGCATATGCAAGTGTAACTTTTCATTATCTTTTTAATAAAAAGTTACTGTTTTTTCCTTTGGAAAAAAAAATCAAACAATTAAATCAGTTTAAATTTATTTTAAACTCGACTCAGCAAACACTAAGATATATTACAAAATTTAGACGTTAAAAAATATAATCTAAGAACATAATCCCTCTTAGTATTTGATAATCTAAGAACATGATCCCTTTCGTATTTGATATATCCAAATATAAAATAATTCAAAACTAATTTTAATTTATACTAATATTATAAGTTTCGACATAACCATCCCATGTATATATTTTCTTCTCTTCTTCTTCTTTTATAATAGATGTGACAAATCTATACCATATTTTATTGTAACACAAATACAAATACATTACAATTTTATCCCAATAAAGTTAACCATAATCAATTATTTGCAAACCGATTCTCTTCGAGTGAAGTATAATGAAGATCAACTTGAACAAAGTTCAAAGCTTCCACAAGTGTAACACAATAACATCTAATAAAGTTCTTGCGGTGTGAAACAAGGGTGTCTAAAAGGGTAAGTATATCAATAGGATAACCAAATGGTTAAAATCTTATTGGTAATAAATATAATTCCATACATTTTAGACGTCATTAATTAACATTCTAAACTTATTATCTTTGAATCCACTTTTCTGGAATGAATGGCTAATTTGTAAGTATAAGTTAAAACATTACTGGACATTGGTATAAATCATCTCATTCCCACAACGATAAAGGTTTAAGTAACACTATAAAACCACCATCCGCTATCTTTAAATGTATAGCAATAACTTAGATTCAACAATCTTTCCCCACCTGATACCAAATAGGGCTCATGTTCACTAACTATCTTAGTGAAATTGTGTAACATCACATAGACAACACCATTTGAACAAGGTTGCAAAAGTTTTAAGGTAAAATTATTAATCATAAAACCTTTTATTAAATCAATATCTTATCTATTGAGTTATTACCTTTTTAATGTTATATTACTAGATCAATTAGAATCTTGCATTGTACCTTTTCAAAGTTGTTATATATATATATATATATTCATTCTCAAGATCATCTCATATTATCTTATGTATTGAATTCGTTGTAAAAGAAGTTTCTTATTTGAAGTGGATTGTATTCATTGAATCTTTATTATTTTTAAGGTATTATCAATAGTCTAAATTGACCATCATCAACATTTAGGAAATCACTCGGTCATGGCCCCAATTAGACCCTTATCGATTTGGGATGGTGATTTCGCCTTGTTATAGACTCGGTGCCTCAAACTAAAACTAATCTAATCTAATCTAAAACTAATATGAATGCATAGATATACTCTAGCTTTTACATGCCACCTTATGATATCAATTGCTTGTGCTAACTAGCAAAAGGAAAGACTATCCCTTCTTGCAACTGCTTAAAGAAGATAGTCTTTTGATGGGCTGAAATAAGGGCTCGGCTAAGGCACTAAATGTATTGCTCATGTGTAAGGAGACTTTTTAAAGAATTAGAATTAAATCTAAATTTAAATGCAGGCGTACTTGCTAATGCGGAAAAACAAAGAAAACTATTGTAACTCGACACATAGGAAACAGTTCCCAAATACCAAGTGCAAGGGTTAAAAGATAATGGGGATTTGACGTGTTTAATGGTCAATATCAAGTTGTTGAAGTAGTTCTAACAACTAATATTATTAACACGTGACATGCTCTATTTAGAAATTAAAATGATAAAAGATGAGCCATTAAAATATGGAATTAGTTCACAAACTTTTAATGACAATTAAATCGATTTATGATAACCAGTTTCTAAGTAAATAGTGACTCAAAAATTTGTTTAAATGCAAGAGCAAATCAAAATATTAATGGTTGATCTATGTAATTATTAGAATAGATAGTTTATCAAATAAACATAATTTTTCATATTCAATAGTAGTGCTAAAACGCCCATGGGGCTTGGAATAAACGGTGATGGAGTGTATTGTTAAGTCACTTTGTGATGTGAAAGTTACGAGTTCAAAATTCCATGGAAAAAATCCAATCATGTTAAGGGTTGGTGTGGCCCAGGTTTGGTGCGCTCCCTGTGTGATTTTAACGGCTTAGATGCCCCTGGGTCGTAGTTTATCAAGCCAAAGGTTAAGCCTATAGTCATCTCTGGAGGATACAGACAACTTGACAAAAAAATATTAGTGCTAAAACATGGAATCGTTGCCACAAATCTGCCATAAAATAATAAGATTCGAAAAAATATTCACAAATAATAGTATTTGAAATACAATCATAAACAAATGTATCTTGTGCTTTGTCTTTACAATGAATTTCTCCAATAGTTCTCCTAAGACATTTAACTCTACCAATAGAGAATGGAGCCACAAAGTGCAATACTACCTCTATAACAGAGATTCGATATCAGAAGGAAAACTCGCAAGCCTAGACTTGAGTATTCTTACTAAATCTAGAGGACAAATCCTCTTTATAGTAGTGCAAAGGGTACCTTACTTACGGAAAAAATGAACCCCTTGCTCCTCTGCAAAGCTTCCATTTATTATTTTACAAATGAAATCCCAAAAATGGAATTATGTTTCATGATAGCCGAGTGAAGAGTTTTAATTAGATTTGAGGTATAAAAATCTTCTTTTCCTCTATGTTGCTCCAATCCCATTGCTCAAAGACTCGTAGGTCTGATCTCCTTCAACCAATTCTGCAAAATAATCATAAAAACATGATTAAAAATAAATCAAATTTGCACAGAAAGCTCAAAATGCAAAATTGTTAAAACAACATTCTAATTAAAATTTTAATAAAACAAAATAATTAAAATAAAATACATCCTTTCCATTACTCCCTGTTGAGATTTCTCTAGAAAATTATCAATTTGAAATGAATTGGTAGCAACAAAACTTTCTAGCAAATTTGATTTCCCCAAAACAAACTCAAAAAATCAATTTTGGTTGCAAATTTGCAACCTTGACTTTCATAATTTTTCGAGATAATAAATGGCTAGATCAAATAACCATTGTCAAATTCTCCTCCTCTTGATTAGCTTTCCACCGAGTCCTGATTTATCTCATTTGGTGCAATATAAGTTGATATATAACCTTTTAAAAATGAGTCACCAAAACTGATTGAGTTGTTTTTTTTTTTTTCCAAGGTGGCGAAACCTATCAAACTCAGGTTTCAAACCAACAGTGAGGACAACCATCTTTGGCTGCTATCCGCGAATGTCGGTTTGACTCATCACTATTATCAAGGAAAACCACGCCACCTATAATAACCCGTTGGTGGTCCGTAAGGGAGCAGGCTTTCACTCCTGCCAGATGCCTCTGGGTCTTGGGCCGTTAACCTGTTTCCTTACGTCCGAGGAAGACGAGCTCTTAGCCAAACAGAAACAGTTTTACAACATAACTAATTGAGTTATGTGTATTAAAACTTTGGAGCCTTTAATTTTTTTGTTTTAATAAATTAAAATATTTTAAAATAAAAATAAAATAAAATAAAAACAAAAACAAAAAATTCATAAATAATATAAAATTAACGGGTTACACTGGTATGGTGGGTTAATGTTTTATGGTACGTGGAGTGGGAGAAGGGAAGCCCACGTGAGTGAAGAGTACGCCCCTCCCCACTCATGTTTTAAATTTTGAAACAATGCATGCCTCCCCGCTTAATCAATGCTTTGAGTCCCCCTTTAAGTTATATGCAAGTTCATTTCTCAATATATGTCGCCTCATGCTCCACATCACCTCAGATGTTTTTCTCTAGTAATATATGTCGCCTCATGCTCCACATCACCTCAAATGAAATCAATGGGAAAACCTCTTGGGTGGTGTTATCTAGGCTCGGATGTGACGATTTTTAAATATATTTTTAATTAAAATTTTATTATATTTATATATATATAGGGTTTGAAGTCGGTGGTTTTTTATCTTTACATATTAATTATTTAAAATAAAATATTTAATATATTTATAATAATAAAAAATAATTAAATAGTAAAACAAAATTAATTAGTAGATGATTAAATTAACAAAATTATTTAAAAATTATATTTACAAATTAATTAAATTAATAAATTTTAGTATGTAGGTTTTCATAGTCATAATTTTGTTTATGCTGATAGTTTTTCCTAGAACACTGTGTAGTGTCATTGGAATGTCTGACGTTTCAGGTGAACACTTCACCCATTTTCAAAGACATAAAGTTATATAACTGATATGAAGAGTGCTAGACCATGAATAAATAGATAAAAAATATGATCGTTAGGGGATGTAAGAGAATTTCTTGAATGTTATTGAGAATATAATTTATTAATAATTATTGAGAAAGAAGTCCAATAAGAATAAATAAGTGAAATAAGAATAAAAAATAAAAAGGTCAGTTGTAAGAATAAAAAGAAATAAATTATTGGATTATATTAGAATTAAAATATTTGGTCAGATATTAAAATAATTAATTATTAATTATTAATACTAATATTATTAATATTAGCGAGAGGTTGTCAAAGGAGTTTAGCTCAAGCGGTAGAGGCACATATTGTCTTTCTAGCTGTGGTGGATTCAAATCTGTGGAGACATGCTATACTTGGTGAAAAGTATGAATAAATGAATTCTATTAGGTAGTCCCCAACTGTTCCATTGAAAAAAAAAAAATATTAGCAAGAGGTCAAGTTAGGAAAATTATTAAAATTTTATAAGAATGAAGGAAAATTTGGTGAAATTTATTTGGAAATTAAAACAAGAAGAAAAATAGGAATAAATAAGATTAAATATAAAAATAAAAGAATTAAATTATCAATTAATTAGAGTAGGATCAAATTTAAATTAGATAATTATATTAGGATTAAAATAAATTAAACTAAAACTAAAATAATGCTCGATATAACCAAAATTGACCTCCTGGGGTTGGTGAAAAGGAAATGTGAAAAAAGTATAAATATTAAAGCGATTAAATAATAATAATTATTAATAATAGTGGCAAGTCAAATTAGAATAATTATAAAAAGATTATTAAAGTTTTAAAAATAATTGGTTAAAGAGATAAAAAGTTAATAATATTTTAAGGTGTAGTCTAATTTATAGATGAAATGGCCGATATTTTTTCTGGTTAATTATAACCAAAATCTAGCAAATATTTTGTAAAACTTGAATTTAAGTTGTTTAATTTGTATAATTCAAGTGCCCCGGAGGTTTTTCAAGGTGTTCCATCCATTTATGCATTCAAAAATGTATTTTGAGCAACAAAAAATCACATTCTTGCTTCAAATTGTATAGTCTTATTCTAGGGAAAAAGGTTATTTCGTCTATAAGTTTGTCTATACCATATTTTAATGTTATAATTAATATAGGTCAAACTAGCTAAATAATAAAAGGATTGAGATTATTATTAATAAAAAATTGGTAAATAACTAATAATGAATAAAATAAAATATGTTAGTCAAAAGTAAATGGTAAAGAATGGAAATATGGGCTAGAGATGAGCGTTAAATAAAATATCTTTGAGCTATTAATTAATCAATTAAATTACTAGAATGGAAAAAAGGGGGGATTTAGATTGAAAAAGGTTGAATTAGATTAAGAAAAAAGGAACAAAAATGAAGGAAGAAGGGGGTGATAAACGCAAGGGGATACGAATAATAGGGTTAGGTGAAAGAAATAAGAAGAGGGATGGTTCACTGACATAGGGTTAGATTTTTGAAGTTGGGAAATGGATAGTAGGCTTCAAAGATTGGCACAATTTATAATCATCTTCTCAATTAAAGGTGTTAGGGTGCTTTTCAATTTCTAAAGCCTCCCTAATGATGTGCTTCGAGTGGAATGGGGTGAAGGCCAAGATTTTGGTATTGTCAAACTAAATTAAATGACGGGTGTTGAGCGAGTGTTCAGTAATGGCTAATTTAGAGGTTCAATTATGGAAGGTGGTGTGAACGAAATAATGTTTAAGGAAGGCTTTGAAGCATCTCCCAGTTTGTCCAATGTAAGGCATCCCACAGGAACAAGGGATCTCATAGACTATAGGGCCTAACATAGGGTCATTCTTATCTTTGGGAGATTGAAAGAGTTGGCTAAGGGTGGTTTGGGGTTTGAATAAGTTTTGATGTTTCTTTTTGAAAAGAATTTGGAAATATGATCAATTTTTCATTAAATATAAGGAAAGGTGACTTTGGCTAAGGGGGGATTGATGTTCAAATTTATAGGGTGAGGGTGAAGAGCGGAATGGGAAGTCTTTTTAATCTGGGAGGAGGCGTAACCATTAGCTCTTAGGGATTTGATAAGATGGCATTTTTCAATGGGAAGGAATTGAGAGGAAGAAATTTGAATAGCATGAGTAACAAGGGTTTAAAGAAGAACAAACTATGATGATGGTGAGAGGTGACATAGAGGTACTTGTTGGTATGGGTTTTATTTCAATAGACTTGGTGGGTAAGAGAGACATCGAAGAGGTGAGAAACGAGAACATCAAGAAAGGGGAGGGAGTGGTTACTTCCAATTTCCATTGTGAATTGGATATGGGGAGAAATTTGATTGAGATGTGTGAGGAAGGCTTGGAGTTCAGGTACACCATGGGACCAAATAATAAAGGTATCATCGACAAATTGCTTCTAGATTTTAGGTTTTAAGTGCTAGTTGTCAAGGGCTAAGGTCTTAAACTGCTCGATGAAAATGTTGGCAACAATGGGGGAGAGCGAGGAACCCATAGTTGTGCCCTCAATTTTCTCATAGCGAACTCCATTGAAAGTAAATAAAGTGGTGGTAAGGCATAACTTGATAAGATTGAGGGTTTCATAGTCCACAATCTTGGAAATAAGGTCAATGGATTCCATGACAAGTATTTTAGTAAAGAGGTAAACAACATCAAAACTAAATAAGATGTCATTTTCATCTAGAATGAGGTGTTTAGTTTGCTCATGAAGTTGGAGGAGTCTTTAATGAAGGAAGAGGTTTGGCCGGAGAAGGGATGAAGCTTCTTGGCAAAGAATTGGGAATGGGCATGGGTGCGACCACTAATAGTGTTAACTATAGGTCTAAGGGGAATATATTTTTTTATGGATTTTAGGTTTACCATAGATTCAGGGGGTAATGGAGTTTAGCGAAAAGAGAATATTTTAGATTGAAGGGTCTAGGGATGAGGATTTTATGGCTTTAGTGACCATGTTGGTCACAGATTTGATGGGGTTCTTATTTAAGGGTTTATATGAAGAAGAGAAAAGGAGATCAAACATATTATTATGGTAATCAGAGGAGTTCATAATGGCAGAAGCATTTCCTTTGTCATATTTTAAAATGAGAATGTCAGGATTGGAGATAAGTTGATGAAGGGCCATAAATTCATCTTTATAAAGGTTAGGTTTGGGGAGTTTGGAGTTCCAAAGAATGCGACCACACTCTTATCAAAGCTCTTCCACTTCATGGGAGGGAAGGTGATGGGATATGGATTCAATGGAGAAAATGATGTCTTCAAAGGGGATATTTTGGGAATAGGAGTAAAGTTGAAACCTTTTTCTAAAAGGCTTAATGAAGGGCCATCAAGATTAACTGAGGATAGGTTAATCACTTTGGCATTAAGAGAAGGAGGAGGGGGGATGGAAGTTAAGGGGTTAGGAGAGGGATAAGTGATTAAATTTAAATTAGTATTAGAATGATAAATCAAAAAAGAATTAGGATTAGAAGGTGGAGGAGGATCTAATTCAAATTTTTTCAATCTAAATCCACCCTACCCCTCCCCCCGAATTTTTCTATTCTAGTTATTTAATTTATTAATTATGATATCTCCAATATATTTTATTTAACCTCCATCCATTTCCCATATTTCAATTCTTAACCATTTACTTTTGACCAACATCTTTTATTTTATTCATTATTAGTTATTTATCAATTTCTTTATTAATAATAATCTAAATCATTTTATTATTTAGCTAATTTGACCTATGTTATATCTGAGACTTTTGTGATCCATGTTGTAGATAAATGTATTTCGAATTAATCACATCATCAGGCTTTGGTCGACGTTTTGAACCAATTAATGTGGTTCATCCTCAGGACAAGGTGAAAAAATCATATAATCTTCATGTATAAATAGCAAGATGCATCATGGTCCAAGGTTAGCTTATCAATATATTTATTACTATTATTGGTACTCATAACATCTATTTTTCAACCATTTAGATTATTTATTAATTTTTTAACTAAATTAAATCTAATAAAAAATATAAATAAATAAATTATTTACTTGTCTAACTAATTTCCAACGGCTAGTTTTCAACTTATAGCTTTATTATTATTTAATAAACACTATTTTTATTAATAATTATTCTTAACCCCACTGATTAGTTTTCTTATCAATATATTTTTACTATTATTAGTACTCATAACATCTATTTTTCAACCATTTAGATTATTTAATAATTTTTAACTAAATTAAATCTAATAAATAAATATAAATAAATAAATTATTTACTTGTCTAACTAATTTCCAACGACTAGTTTTCATCAGTTGACCTTGGACCATGATGCATCCTTGCTATTTATACATGAAGATTATATGATTTTTTCACCTTGCCCTGAGGATGAACCACATTAGTTGGTTCGAAACGTCAACCAAATCCTAATGATGTGATTAATCAGAAAGACATTTATCTACAATTTGACCTATATTAAATATAACATTAAAATGTTATTAATTGTTTGTCTCTTTGACCAATTATTTTAAAAACTTTAATATCTTTTTATAATTATTCTTAAGTATTCTAATTGGACCTCCCACTATTATTAATAATTATTATTAGTTGATTGGTTTAATATTTATACATTTTCACATTTCCTTTTCACCAATCCCTCAGTGTTGAAGTAAATGTAACTAGGTTTGCTCTTCATAAATGTACTTTTGATATTTGTACTTATTCAAAAGAAGAAATATCATTTTTATGATATATGTCAGTGGGTTTCTTGCTCATTGAAGTAGATCTAGCACATGATAAGTGTTATAGGTGAATCAAATAGTCAAAAGGAAATGTTGAAGGTCTTAAGGGCATGTTACACCATGTATGAATATGTATTCAAGTCAAGAGAATACCTCCAAGAAAATTAAAGTTTCCTCCTATGCAAAGGCACCACCAAAGAAGCTCATTCAAGCATGTTACACCACCAAAGAAGCCATCCGAAGTAAGACAACAATTCGGCCTACAAACTGTCTTGTAGTCGGCCTATAGGGAGGGACATTCCTCTATATATAGAGGTTGTCCACTCCACTATAACGCCATCCATATCTCTTAAATAAGCAAAGGTATCCGAGAAAAAGGGTGAAGAAGGGACGAATAAAGGGTCTACAAGTATAGCGAAAAAGGAGGAAGTAATACCAAAACCTTGGAAGTCTGTTCTAGGGCTAAAAGACAGTCACACATGCGAAGAAGGAGAGGGTCTCTCTATTTTCATAGAAACCCTTTATTATTGTCACACAAACTTCATTATTTGGGATAATAACATAAGCCTAAAAGGTCTCCAAGACAAGTGAAGGAAGGAAGAAGAAGGTTGAAGTGAAGAGGATTGTTTCTAGGGCTAGAAACAGTCACACGTGTGAAGAAGAGGTGGGTAAGTCTGCGGGCATAATAGAAGGATCAAATAGTTCATGAATTAGTGTTGGTTGGGTTTGAAATTATGCCTACAAGGCCTCCCAAGTCAAGCGAAGAATCCTATCTCTCTAGCAAAGGAAAAAGAACCATAATTCTCTAGGGTACATCCCACACGTGCGAGAATTAGGGTTGTAGTGTTGTCACATTAAGCCTCCCACCATACACCAAGAAGGAACTCGGATGATCAAGAGAAGGAATGAGTATCCGTAGGTGAAGGATGTCACTAAGGAGAAGTATATCTTCTAGAAGATCTACTTAAAGTGGAAGGAAGAACGAAGTGCCAGAAGAAGGACGAGGTGCAGGGGAATGAAGTGTCGAAAGGAGGTAGACAAAGTGTCAGGGAAACATAGTGCAAAGAAAAGGAAGGAATTGACTTGTACTTGGAGATTCTTCTATTCAAGGGTCTAGGGTTTGGAATTGATCAAGAAAGAAGCTTCAATAAGAGAAAACTTACCGAAGGGTTTTCCTCTCAAGAGAAGAGAGGTTTTGGCCCTGGTAGAGAGCCAACATCTTGTGTTCTTGTTCTTATGTTTTGGTAGTAGTTTGACGAAGTACACACACATGCATTAATAATAATAAGAAGAAGATTAAGCTAACAAGAAAAAGTAAAAAGACTCCACAAATTTTTATCAAGTAACGAAGAATCACACTACACTTATTTGCCCTAGATTCTTCAACACTCAGAGGCCAATTTTGGTTATTTCGAGCATTCTTCTGATTTCAATTTATTTTATTTTAGTCCTAATATAATTATCAAATTTAAATTTGATCTTACTCTAATTAATTGATAATTTATTTCTTTTATTCTTATAACTAATCTTATTTATTGTTGTTTGACTTGTTTTAATTTTCAAATCACCAAATTTCCCTTCATTCTTATAATTTCTTCTAATTCTTATATATTTTAATAATTTCCCTAACTTGATCTCTTGCTAATATTAATAATATTTACAAATTAATTGTTTTAATATTTGACCAAATATTTTGATTCTAATTTAATCCTATTTCTTTTTGTTCTTTCAAATGACCATTTTATTCTCTCTTTTTTTGGATGTGGTTCACAGACTCTGGATATCAGTGACTGCTACGTCCATGGAAACGGTCTCGTGTAGATCCACCTAAAGGGATCAATCTTTCTAGATCATTTCGGAGCCTAACCCAAAGGATGTCAATGAAAATTAACCTCGTAACATATCATAGTGAGGTGTTTATGCGATAGGTACTCGACCAATTGAGCTAAACCTTGGGGTTGGATTTTTTATTCTTTTATTCTTATTTGACTTATTTATTATTATTGGACTTCTTCCTCAATAATCACTAATAAATTATATTCTCAATAACGTTCACAAAATTCTCTTACATCCCCTAATTTCCAGATCCTTTATCTATTTATTTTGTGGTCTAGCACACTTTGTATAATTTATATAACTTTATATCCCTGAAGATGGGTGAAGTGTTGACCTGAAACACTAGACGCTCCAATGATACTAAACTAATTAAATTAAATTATCTTACAATAAATTAATTAGATAAATATTAGTTACATATTAAAAATAATTTAATTTATAATATATAAAAACATTAAAAAAATACATATTTATAAATTTTATGTTGAGGAGGTGAAAATGACCAAACGTTGACCATTCATATATTTTTAACCGTTCAGCGGAATCAAATAGAATCAAACGAAATTTGAACCGTTGGAAAGTTGGCATCAAAACAAGCAATGGATGTATCAAAAAAAAATCAAGAAAAGTGAAAATTACTCAAAATAAGTAAAATTAAAGCATTCCTAAAGCAAAATTAGCAAAATTTAGATGGAGGGCCCCATAATTTCAAAGAAATTAAAGGGGATGTTGAGGCCTTAGCAATTGGCAACACACAGGGATGAAGCAGTTATCTCTAGTTTAGAATAATAGGGTTAAATTTATCAAAGATCAAAATAAAAGTTTCCAAAATATTCTCACATATTACACATTTTCCAAAAGTCTCACACAAGATGAATCAAAGCAAGATAAGCTCTTAAGATATGAATCCAAATATAGGAGAATGGTTATTATTTTTTACCCTTTCTCTACTATTGGATAGCAAAGATAGCTAGGAGGTTTCAAGGATTAGTATACATCTATTAAATTTGAAATCGCCATATTTTCTCGATATTGCTTCGTTGCCTACAAGCGTCCATGTCTTTGACAAAGGTGTCTCGGTACCATACAAGCATGATCCTGATGCCAGCAAGTGTCCATAACCTCAACAGGTTTACTTGTACTTCCCATACATATGTGCTTTCAGATCTCTTGTGTGTGACCCTTTTGATTAGGATATTTGGAGAATTTCTTTTAGCAATTGGGTGAAGAAAGCAATGTGGTATAAAAGGTTTTCTAATTAACAAAATAGATGTGATACTAGTTAAGTTTGACCTTGTTACTCTTATCTTTATCCACCAAAGTAGATGATTTAATTGTGGATGGGTATGGGAGGGATTCAGAGAAAAGAATGGAGCAAATTCATTCCTTTATATGGATGAAATATAGTACTTGATCCATATCTTATTGTTATCAATGGATAGTGGTTGATGTGAGAGAAAAGTGAAAACTTGGCAAATATGACATTTTGATAAATAAAATCCTATTGAAATTATAGAGTAAATATTACCCATGTAAACCAATTGGTGTTGAGCAGGAAAAAAATTCCCCCATATAGATTTTGGGAATATCACAAAATCCAATCCAAATCAAAACAGTGAAATCAAACCCCTGCAAACATAAGACTATCCAACTCTTGCAAAAAATAAAAACTAAAGGAGGAATCATGTAAATTTCCCAGGAAAGGAAGAAAACAATTTGGAAAGAAAAGAAAAATAGAAGCCATGAATATAGGAGAACTCAAACAACACAAGACAAGAAAAGAGATCACAACATAAAGATATAATATCAAGATAACATGTGTGTTTTCACTTAAGTTGAGATCAAAATTGGTTATGTCTTGCATGGTATAGATCAAGCTTGTTATTCAAAAGGAAATCCTAAATCTAGAGAGAAGCTATGAGTAACAGATGAAGTCGCATCAAGATGTCCCTTGTTTCGTAAATATCTTACTTCAAAACTAAGCCTTATTGATTATCTATTAGGATGAGGCTTACAATAAGTTTTGAAAACAAAATGAACAAGATGTTGAATGAAAATAGGATAAAGGTGTAGAGACTCCTTGATGTAACTTGTTTTCAATTTGAGCATCATCAGACTTGTTTTTCCTAACTTGAAAGTAAGCAAAACAAGGCATCTAATTTTTGAATCTAAGCTAACAGTAGAGCTAAATCTTCAATGAAATACTCCAAGACCTACAAAATGAAAACTCGGATTAGAAAATACTAAAACAAAGTTGAAACTGAAATCAGAATGAAAAATGAAAAATAATAAAAGATTAAAACAAGCATATGAAATTTACTTTGAAAAAAATTGTTATGGTTTATCTTAGAGATCTCAATTTTTCTTCAAATTCCATGTTTTCAAGAAGTAACCTTTTTTAATGGTCAAGATTAAAGAGTAGGAAGAAATTTCATATTTATCAAATTTCACATACACCTATTATCATCAAATTTATTTAAACTGAAGTACGACAAACAAGAAGCCAGAAAAAATACTTATCATAAAAGAAATGGCTTAATGTTCAAAATAATAGGGATCATCAGAAATTTCATATTTGTTCTTGAATAAAGATATTTGCAATGAAATTTGTTTGAGTGTGTGTTATTTTTCATTTTAGTTGTTGATATCCTTCATACAAATCCTTATTTGAGTTAAATGTTGCCTAGATGAAAACTCTTTGATTATATATCAGCCCTAAAACTTTCTTTAAATCCAAACTTAAACAATATTGAAGCCCCAACCTATGTAGCGATTTTTTATATTTATGGAGAGGACTCAAGCTTTTGCATAGTGGGCCCTCTTTTATATCGGAATGGAGCAATGTAAATTGTGGAAGAATTCCAAATCATCATAATTAACATCAATCCAAATTCTCTTACCACCAGCACTGGCAGAGAGGAGTCTTTCAAATTGGCAAAGTTAAACAAATGTGGAGTCATAGCGTATGTACAAATTCATTGTTCAACATTAATCAAAGTACAACTTGTTAAAATTATGATGAGTATTAAAATAATTCCCTGAACATGTTTACAAACAGATTCTATTGACATTGCTTTAAACCAATCTTCACCACGAAATAAAGGCTTATTGCTCGCTTATTTCACACCTGCATTATTTGGCAAGGAAAATAAAATTAAACTAATTAAATTAAACTAATCCTACGCCTACTCTTGTAGGAACAACTAGGGCTAAGTATAGTCATATTTCTAGTGGAGCCAGTCAAGTTCTTGTTGGAGAAATAATGAGGCTACAAGATTAATAAGATTTCTCCTTTCATTGATAACTGCTTGGGGAATTTGTTTTCTTATTATTAATTTATTTATTTTCTTCTTCATAAAACAAATATCAAATGTAAAACATGAAGATCACAGTACACAAGAAACACAAGATATAATCTCCAAGCTAGGGAAAAACCCCTCCAAGGGGAAAACCCCTAAAATTATTCTCTTCTTATAGAATCAGATCAAATGAGAAATCCAAGACCCAAGACCAAAATCTAATGTTCCACATGCACGGGGTCAACCCTCCATTATGTCCACAAGATGCCAATTTTTTTTCCATAAGAAAAACTTAGAAAAGCAGGTTCTTCATTCATTCATCAGTCCTTAGGAAACTTGTATTATACCACATGAGGAGCTCGCTTTTTTTCCACATAAAACCTATATCTCTATTTTTGAAACTTGGCATATCTTCACAGAAAAACTTGTCCAAATGAGGAACACACTGACAAATTTATAGTTGTTTGTGTGTCCTGAATAGTCATGTCCTTTGAGCAGGCAGACTTGATCATCTGAAGGGTCGACCCTGTCTTGGGGATAATTTGATTCATTTTAACATAGATAAATTCTTTTCTTTTTCTTTTTGGAAGTCCAAATGGGACTTTGATTCATGACAACTTTTTTTTTTTGACTTGACAAACCTAGAAGCATGAGAAACATGCTTAACCTAGACTTGAGCATGAAACCCATGCTTGAAAATAAATTCTCCTTTTTCTTCATTTGCTTATAAAATACATAATGATACAAGTACAATTATGAATACCAGACTTAGTTACATTATCCAACACTCCCTTTTATCTAGGGAAATATTCATAGCTGTACACCCGGTACAAGGATACTCTCAAGTTGAAATATTCTCATAAGAAGAGTCAAATTTGATAAGCCATCTTTAAGAATCAACATCATAACCAACATTGTTAACATAGCAAGGCCTTAACTAACAAGCCCTATCTCTCCACTAAATTAGAGCACAATGTTGGGAGGCTTTATGTGAGACACCACACTACCTCTCAAGGCACATAGCCCATCCAAATGTTCATCGAGTATGTCCTTTTAGGAATATTCTTATCTTGCATTCCCAATTCTCAAAGAATATCGGTCCTCTTCGACCACTCTCATCTTGGATACCTTGTCCCATCCTCAAAGATAGTCGGTCCATGGGACTGCTTCCTATCTTGGATTCTCAATCCTCAAGGAGTACTAGTCCTAGATGCTTATCCAATCCTCCATTCTCCCTCCCAGTTCCTTCACTATACATATAGTTGTTAGTTTTTGCCTAGTGCATTACACATGGAGAATAAGGTGTCCATCATCACTCCTTTTAAATACATCAGCTACTTTTTCTTCGATGGAGATCTTCAATAGTAGTTGCAGGGCTCCTCCTTTCCTTTGCATCATCATTCTAGGATGTCAAACATTTCATCATGCTTCTTGACAGGGTTTATTAACTCCTAAATTCATCTCATCATATCCAATCGCGAGTTTCTTAGATCTCGGCAATATTTTATGCAACATTGTCATCAAATGGATCATCCATTTATCTTCAAGGAGACTTCAAAACTTCCTCACAGCTACTAGCACTTGCCTTTTACATAGTTCTGCCTCATACTTTTCAAGAGTCATATCATCTTTCAAATATCATTATTTTTCCTCATGCTTGTTCAAGCCATCAAAAGTGTTATTCACACAATCCATGTGTTATGTACAGTTGTAGGTACAACATCATCAAGCAAACTCTCTTTCCAGCTTCTTTACATGCTTTTGCAATATATCCTACCGGGGAGCCAAGTCATGTCTCAAGCAAATCATCACTATCATATTTTCTAAATCACAACATCCTTTAGTTAGGGTATCATGTCTAATACTACTACTAGCTCCCTCTGAAGTCAACAATATTCATATTGCAACAAGGTTCAGCTTCAACTTTCAATCATCAATGTGTTCCTAAAGTGAACTCATCGGCTGGAAGATTCAATATCATCAAGGTCCTAATAGGTCCCTCTTTCTATTATGCTCATCATTATCGAGGAGTCATCATCAAGCATGAGTCTTGCTTTACCATCCTTCGTCTTTCTTTCATAATTTTGACAACCTTCATTATGTGCCTACAATTCTCACCAACAAGTACAACCAAGCAAGATATACAAAGACAAGAGCATAATGTCAATCTGGTCAATCTAGGGTTTCTATGATCTCTTAAAAGTGTATTTCTAGGGTTTCAGTCATAAACCCTAGACATTCCTTGATCCATCCCTTATTAAGGATTTTACATTAGTGGAAACATCCAGCCCTAAGTTTTATCAAATTCATCCCTTTATAGGGTTTTAACACATACCCTAGAATATTATTTTAAAACTAAGGTTTAAGGATCGATCATTTAGCCCTACAAACCCTATATGACTTTTCCAAAAAGCTAGGGAATTCTAAGAGGGAAAGATTAGATAGGTTTAATCCAATCTAGGGTTTAGAACCCTAATACTTCACAATTTTGCAAGACCTACAAACCTTAGAAACCCTTGTTTGTAGACTCTATCTAATGACCATTACCATAATCTTGACCCAAAACATGAAATGCATGAAAAAAATCATACATACCTCTTACCATTCCTTTAAAAGATGTGGTCCTTCTATGATTTTCAAGTGCCAGGCATTCTTCAATAGAGGTGCTTCATATTTTTTCCCTTCACACTAGAGTACAAACCATAGAGATGTTTTGCAAAGTCCTTATTTCTTCATGAGGTTCCCAAGATCATAGTTTTGGTCCCTTCTTTTTGTCACAACAAGGTGTCTCAAACTTATTTTTCCATGTACCTTAGACTTTTTAGCTTTTCATGGATGACTCATATACTCTCCACTGAGTATCATGTTACTACCATAAGCCATATAGGATCATATTCATCCTTCCAAGTCTAACTTTCAAGCCTAGGCCACAGGGATACATTGCATCCCATTTGGAAAGATCTTTTCTTGTGTCTCCAATTGTCATATATTGATTTTATTTAAAGAAGATTGTTCTTCCAAAGATATTTTTCACAAAGTTTTGATCTCATAATTTAAATCATTGTAGAAGTATTTTCATATTATTGTCACTTCCACTTTCAATACAAGCTTTGAGATCACTGTAGGGAGCCTACAATTTTAGTTCTCAGGTTCTTCTATGCAAGTTGTGCCTACAATAAATAATATTTATGCCTTTATCATAGTTTCTTGGTCAAGTTTCAATCCTTTGATAGTCAATGTATCAAGCTTCAACTAATACTAAGATAAATGATGAAATCCTTAGTTACTTTCTTTTGCTTGATTAATTCATGTTTAAAGACTGTAATATTTCCCACAATCAGTATTCTCCACAGAGTGAGATCAACATGTATGTCAGAGAACCTCTGCAAGTCACAAAATATAAAGTTTATATGGTTTTCCATGAATGCCATTACATCATTGCCACTGCAGAGTTTAGCAATACTATCGTGCCACAGAGTACTAGGTATGTGAGTATAGTGTGACCATTGCAAGACAATCCATTAGACCTTGCGATCATTATTGTCTTACTCTATTGTATCCAATTCAATGTGTCAATGCCATACCTAATCAAATTGTGCCATACTATTGTCTGTCGTTTTTGGAATCAGTGTTTGCATTCATATATTGTGGTAGATAGGATCAACCACATACATTGTAACATAATTGCGTCATGTATACTTCTGAAGTAACTTAGATCAATTTGGATCATGTATATACTATAGTGACTCGGATCTCAAATATTCTAAATTAACTTGGATCAAATGGCATACTATAGCATCATGAATTTAACACTAGAAAGTTGTATCATAGTAATTCTCAATACCACAGGAAACATATCATTCGCATACCTTATGTTCTTGTAATTTTTTTATTCGTGTTTATGTCTAGAAGTCAACTCTTATCACTACTCATTACTGTAAAGGGGAAACTCACATTTCTATAACTTATAGTTATGCCTCCTTGTAACTAAAGAACATTGTTTATCAAGGATTTCGATATGATTCTAAGAAACTTACTTCCATCCTCGGTCTAGTAGCTAAAGGGAATTCACATTATTTCATAGAAAGGTTGTCACAATCACTCCTATTTGATTCCATAGAAATCCAGATTAGTCTAGTAGTATATATCCACAAAATATTCATATTTCTCCTCAAAAACATAGCCTCAAGTTCAAAGACGAGCTACATATGATATGAAAAGTTGCCACAGTCATCACAATATCTTCTAAAATTTGATGAGAGCCGCCAAAATAAGCCACGGAGATGTGATCTTAACCTCCTTATTCAGACATTTTCTTTGATACCATGGAGGAGCTTGCTTTTCTTCCACAGAAAACTTGTATCTCTATTTCTAAAACATCACATATCTTCACAGAAAAACTCATCCAAATGAGAAACATGTTTGCCAATTTATAGTTGTATGTGTGTCATGAACAGACATGTCTTTTGAGCAGGCCGACTTGGTCATCTGAAGGGCCAACCTAGTCTTGGGGATAATTTGACTCATTTTAACATAAATAAATTCTTTTCTTTTTTCTTTTAGGAAGTCCAAATGGGACTTTGACTCATGAAATTTTTCCTTTTGACTTGAAAAACCAAGAAGCATGAAAAACATGCTTAACCTACACTTGAGCGTGCAACCCATGCTTGAAAACAAATTTTATTTTTTCTTCTTTTGCTTATAAAATACATTTAATGATACAAGTACAATTATGAAGACTGAGCTTAGTTACATTCTCCGACAGTTCTTTTATTCCAGCACATAAATGTACATCAAAAATTAGTACTGCAAAAAGAATTAAACTAATAGGAAGAAATAAAAGAAACAAATTATTTACAATTCGACACATTATGTACAATACAACAATGTTGCTATTTACAGGGAAATTTGCCTGAAAGGATCCTTCCAACCAAGCTTCTATTACGCCATGAAAACCATCATTTAACAAGCTCTTATATATCTATAGTTCTTCAGTTTGAAATTCAACTGAATTATTAAAATTAGATTGGAGAAAGACTAGTGATTGGGAAGAACTTCTAGTTGAAAACTTTAAACAATGTAAACTATCAAACGGGAACTGTATCGAGTACCTATTTTTTTGAGGTAGCAAAAAATCATCCGATTTTGAAAAGTGTTGATTCAAAATACACCTTTTTTTTGGAGCATATTTTTGACACTTTAAATTTTCTTATGTATCAAGTATGAACATTTTTTTTAAATGTTAGTGATTTTCATGTTGATTTTGAAAAGTTTTGATGCAACATCAACCCCTTTTTTTAGAGGGATTATTTTTTATACTTTAAATTTTCTAATCCATTAAATGTGGATAGTTTTTTTTAAATGTTGGTGATTTTCATACGTATTTTGAAAAGCATCAACATTTTTTTAAGGCATATTTTTGACACTTTAAATTTTTTTATGTCCTGAATATGCACAATTTTTTTAAATGTTGATTATTTAACCATTTTTCAATTTGTCTTATTCTTGTTCTTGTTTTTCGTCCTAAGATGTTTGTTTTTTAAGGGTTTTTCAAACATGAATTTTTTGTTTTTCTTTGCAATGTTTTTTTATAATGAAAATTTTAAATTTTTTTGCAAAGTTTAAAAAAATAATGACATTTAATATTTTGAGGTTAGAATTTTTTATATATTTATATATCGTTAATTAATACTTCAATATACATAAAATAATTGTCACTAAAAAATAATAATTTTAAACACTTGACAAAAACTACACATTTTGCATATAGGTGTGATTAAAAAAATACGTATTTCAGGACCCTTTTGCTAAAAATGACATGCCAAATAAAAGATTTTTAAGAAAAATTGAATAAAAAAAGTTGGAAAAATACGAAATTTTATGAAATTTTTATGAATTTAATATCCAAAGACGATGACATTTGAAGGCTTTTTTTTTTTTCAAAAAAATGATTTAGATAAAATTTTAAGTAAAAATAACAAACAAAAAAACATACAATTTTAAGAAAAAATGATAATAATAATAATATTAAAAACACAAAAAAATAAAAATACAATTAAATTTTAAAAATTAAGAGCGTCACGACCACCCTCCGCATGTAGCCAGCACTTGGAGCAATGGCGGCAAGCATGCAAGGGTTAATGCATGGGGGAAGCAGTGTGTTAAGGAAAATTGGAGAGGGTAAAACCTTGTTTGGATTGTTGAGGAGAGCAGTGTGGGTGCTTTCGATCCTGTGGAATGGGTGAGCGAGGGTAAATCGGGACAGATGGAGGTAGCCGACATCCTTAGAATTTGGTAGTGAATCCTGGTATGTTATCGGTCTTCAACCTGTACATTTTGTTAGAATGGAGCAGTGTATTCAGCCTTGGGTTGGGGAATTGAATGTGTTTGGGTTGTGGGGTGGCGGTTCTGGAGGGGCTAGAGGCATGGCCTCACTGGTCTCCAGGTCAGGTCAGTTTCCATAGCTTTTCTAAACCCTGTGTCTGTGGAATTCGGGATTTGTTTGTCTCTCATGGGTGCATGCATGGTAGAGACGGTCGAGCATAGGGATGGTGGAAATTCCCCACCCATGGGGCTGGAAGAGTGGACAGGGGGTTGGGTCTACAGAGAATGGGGGCGTGATTCAAATTACTATGGTGAAGCAAGGATCGGGAGCTCAAGAAATCCTAGATATACCATATGGTGGCAGAGAAGCCCGATCGGTCAAATTATGGGTCAGTCCAGTCCCGTGGTCTCGAATTTCCTGGGTTGGGAACCTTTGTTTGGATGGAATTCATCTTGGGTATCGGTGGTGGGTGTAGATTGAAGTTGAGAAATTGAAGGCGATTAGGGACAAAGTGGTCTTCATTCCAACTGCCTGGGCATTCTGCATAGGGTCGCTAAGGAAGGGGTTCAATGGGCTATGTGTTTAGTCTCGCAGCCGGCTCGAAACCCATTTCAATTCCTGTAATTATGTATGGTTGATGAAATCAATTATTGTTGGAAATTGTTGCTATATTACTAATGGCATGGTAATATTTGGTGTGGCGAGTTCATTTAAGCTCTACACTGGGTAGAGGAAGGCATGCAATAACAATGGCATTAGAATCATGTGTTGGCATACAATTACTTGCAGACAATGGAGTGGGTTCCTTACTCGGCTGGTGTCTTTTGAATTTGAAGTAGGTCTGTAGTGGGGGCGCGACCGCTGGCAGTGTTGAGCACCCAACCTGTGGCCCTAGGTAGGTGGAAAGATGAGAGTGCAAGAAAAAGAAGAGCATTTGAAAGGCATTGGCAACAAGATGGCTTGAGCGAAGGGAACAAAGAAAAACGGAGGTGGAAACCAGGGACGGGGAGGTAGAGAAAGGCAGCCCTGTCATCAGGAAGCCAACCCAGCTCCTCCAATGGGGTGGATAGGACAGGACGAGGGCGTAAGCCAGCCTCGCGTATCATTGATGAAGCAGCCCAAGCTTACCATGCCAACAGCTCCAACCCGGTTAGGCAATTAATCACAGAGTGGGAAGAAGAAATCTAGCAGACAGTGGAAGACTTCGATTTGGACATGGATGAGTGGCAACCAATGGCCCCGGATCCAGGGCATACTCATGGAAGAGTAACGCAGTACAAGCGAGCTATGCGCTTATTCTGGATTATTAAGAGCATTTTGTCGAAATATCTAGAACATTTTCCTCCTAACATGAATGCAACCCCTCAGGAACAACCGGTGAATTCAGATTTCACCAAAGAACTGCAAAAAATTCAGTTCCAACTACAGCAATAGAATGGTTGGTTGAGCTGAATCGAGCAGTACATTCCTTGCATACCTCACTCAGAGCTGTCTGGTTCTACTGTGAAGGACCCCGCTCCGGTGGATTCTGCTGATGATGAACAGTGATAGTGCACCCATGGTTTTCTTTTTGAATGCTTTGGTCATATAGTTTTAGACTTATTATCAGTTATGTTTATAGTTATTTAGAGAATAGGAAGTATAAAGACTCTCAGGTTTATATAGCATGGCTGGACAGACTTATGTTTTTTTGCTTATGGATGGCATATTTTGTAGTTAGGTGGCCAACAGACCTGGTTTCCCACTGGGCAGGTTGAGGCCACGTAACTCTTGGACATATGGATGTAACCTACTTTATTTCCGAAAATTAATAGAAAGGTACCACCAAGCTTACAAAAAAAAAAAACATTAAAATCAATTAAAAAACATTTAAAAATAAATAAAAATAAAAATAAAAAGCAAGGCTCCCGGGCCTTGGGTGGGGCAAGGCCGATTTTGGGATTTGGAATTTCCCCGCCTAGGCCCGCATCCCCATGAGCCCTGAGTGGAGACAAGGCCGACTCCCCAGAGTGGTCCTTAACTCCGCCCAGGGCTCGTGCGGTCATGGGCCTGGGGGGGAGCTGGCATGAATTGGCCTTGCCTTCACCCAAGCCCCACGGGCCCTAGGCAAAGGCAAGGTCAATTCTCGGAATCGACCTTACCCTACCCAGGGCCTAAGGGGCCTTTTTTTTATTTAAATATTTTTATTACTTTATTTTAACCATCTTTTTAAAAAAATTTAATGTTAGTTTTTAATTGTTTTCAATGTGTTTCATTTTAATGTTTTTTATTTTTTTTAATGTTTTTTTAATAAATAAGAAAATTTGTTTTAATGTTTTTTATTTTAATGTTTTTTTTTTGTTTTTCTAATGTTTTTATTATTTTTTACGTTTTTAATTTTTTAATATTTTTTATTTTATTTTAATGTATTATTTATTTATTGATTTTAAGGTATTTTTGTTTTTTTTAATTATGCAGATAGTATTTATTTTTTTTTATTTTTCTGGTTTTTTGTGTTAATTTTTTAAAGTTTTTTCTTAAATTATGTTTTTTTGAAAAACAAAACAATTAAAATAAAATAATAACAATTTTTTTTTTTTAATTTTTATCTTTTATAAGTGAATTTTGGCTTTTTTTACATTTTTTATGTTTGATTTTTTTTCTCCTTTTTATATATATTTTTATATTTCATTTTTTTGGTCATGTTTTTTAATTTTTTTATGTTTTAATATATATTTTTATGTACTTGTTATTATTTTTTTTTAACTTTTTGTGTTTTTCCCCCCGATGATCACACGTCTCAATGGAGGCCCTCGGGGCTTTCCCCCTCCATCACGCGGCAGTAATGGTCAATTTAATGAGTGGTACAATCAATTCATCCACCTACGCGAAGAACTCTCCAAACGGTGTATTGGTTATGTTAAGAAGCAAGAGAGCATTCCGCTCGTGGTTGGAAATTTGGGCAATGAATTTGGGAAGAAAGGAGCACTGCAATGTGAGTGACATGGAACATGGAAGCTCGTCGACATTTTGGCCTTCATGAGAAGGGAAGTAGCAACTTGGTCCGCATTGGTATGGTATGAATTCAACTCTCAATCCAGCATCTGGGATTCGGTAACCCCCCTGGACAGAGATTGGGCCTAGACCTCGCCTCAGACTGGAATCTTTGTCACCCACTCTCAAATTGGAGCAGAAAACTCTTGGAGGTCTCTTCTGATGAGGTTGAAAAGGTAATTGTGTCCTATTGTTTTTCCCTAGCTAAATGGGATATCTTATGCCACCCAAGCCGTCCCTGGGGATTTTAGGTTGAGGACTATTATTAATTGTCACTCTCGTGTTTGCAACTTTCCAAAGCATCCCATTGTTTTCCTTTTTTTAGCTTTAGTTGTGGGTTTCAACAATTTGGTTCTTACAGGTGGCTCGCCTCTAGTTTTCCTTTGGAGGCCGACTATGGTGGCCACTTGACCTCGGGTCTTTGTGTTCCTCCCCCTAGTGTTCGTTGTTGTTTGAATTGGTGTCACCTTAGGATTGTGCTACCAAGGGATTGCTTTCAGGCCCTCTGGGGGTTTGTTATCTTTATCAAAAGGTTAGTGGGATGTTGGGTAGATTATTTTCTGGGAAGTCTTTCGATTTCAGGGGAATTTCTCACATCCTGGTCCAAAATCCTTCTCAGTTGGGTTCATGTATGCTTCTGGAAAATCAATTCGCATCTTGGTTCTGGGGGTTGTCCGCTTCTTTGCTCTAGCGGGTACGTTGAAGGGTAGTCTAAGACCCCGTCGGCTAGCCATTTAGAAGTTCCAACAATGTTGCACCAACGAGGAAGGCCTTTCCGTGAGGGGAGGCCATCACAACAACGCGGGTCATCTAGCTTCGAGCCACAGCTCATCTTCCAAGAACTAGATAAGCCTGAAACCTTAGGGTGAAGTGTCGTTATCTCCTACTCGTTCTCCAAGCCATATCATGGCTCTAGCAACCATGGATTCCATAGCATAGAAACTTAGGAACATCGAAGTTAATATCGATATTCTTCGAGATCACAGGTATGACAACCTCAATGAGTTAGTTTCTTATATAAATGATATACAATTCATTCAAAATGAGATATTGGAATAGTTGGATAGCCTTTGCAGCAGCCATCGTCGAATGAGTGACCACCTCCACAACCTAGAACCTCGGGTGGGACATATTGATTTCCATATCCATGATCGTGCTGGATATTTTGTAGTTCCCCCTTTACTCCCTCCTCATCTGCCTCCTTGTTATATTGTTATCAATTTTAGTGATCTTTTCGTCTCCCTATAGTATGGTATGACTTCAAAGCCTAACGGAAATAAAGAATGTAAAGAATTATCTATGGCATCCTTCGACCCCCAATTCCAATAATTTTGGTAGGAATGAGGGAAAGGGGATCGTTGAGACTTATTTTATAAACATTGTTTTTCTGAAAATCTAATAAAAACATTTTGATCAACAACAAAAAAATCGTGTTTTTTTTTCAATGTTTTAATTAATGTTTTCTTTTGTATTTTTCATTTTTATTTATTTATATAATTATTTTTTATTAATTTTTTTTTTGCGGGTTTTGTGTCGATCCTCGACTAGCAACCCGATCCCATTATATGTCAATTTGATAGTTGATTTTAAAGTTTTCGTTATAATAAATTGAATCCTCCCCCACAATGTATCAATTTTGTGGTTGGTCTTTAAGTTTTCATTACAATGTGTCAGGTTTGCCTACACTAAGTGTTAATTTGATGGTTAATTTTTTAATTCTTGTTGCAATGTGTTAAGTTATCTTAGGCTAAGATTTTAAAATCGCTATACTTTTAGCATTTAAAAAAGAAATTACTCTTGGTGCAATGACTCGTTCATTCAGGGGTTCATTTTTTAAGTATTTTTAGTCATAAATTTTTCCATAATGCCATTGTTGAAATATGTTGAAAACTTAAGGTTTTTTGTAGTCATGATCTTTGGTTCTAATTCCATGGTTGAAAATTGTCAAAATTTTAAGGTTTTTCTAAGTCATGATATTTTATCTTTAATGTTATGGTTGAAAACGGTTATAAGTATTTTTTCATTAACACCATAGTTGAAAATTGTTTGGATTTTAAGGCTTTTCAAAGACGTGATATTTTATCTTTAATTTCATGCCTAAAAAATATTGGAATTTAAGACTTTTTAGAGACGTGATATTTTATCTTTAATGCCATGCCCGGAAATCATTGGAATTTTAAGATTTTTCGGAGTCATGATATTTTATATTTAACGTCATTATTAAAAAATGTTGAAAAGTTACCCCACAAAAAAACATTATTCCAACATCAATTCTCTTTGTTTTCGGGTTGTTTTTCATGTTTTTTGGCTAGAGTTTTCGTTTTGAGTTTACAGTTCTTGTTTGATAGTTTACTTTGTTTTTAGCTGAGAGGAAAAATTCAAATAAATCTCAAGCACTAGAATTTTTATGGGATCATAAAAATTGATTCTAGGATAAATGATGAGATGATGGATCATATTCACAAGTTAAAATTGTAATATTTTTTCATCAACTTGAAGCAAATTATTTGAATCAATGAATGTATTTTTTCCCACCATGTTGTTAGCACCGAAATGCCAGCAAATATTGTTATAGAAATAAAATAAAATATATATACATTATAAATTAGAAATAAGGATTGAACCAAAAATAAATCTAAAATGTTTAAACCAAGTTCTAAATATACAAAAGAAGTAAGCAAATATTTACAGGTAGTGTAAAAAAACTGGTGTGACTATGTTGAGAACAATTGATGGGCAAGTAGAGATTTTGTGAAATACTTTATGAAGGAATCTTGGTACAATCAATTTCAACAAGATCGTGAAATCTAGGCATAACCAAAGGTTGAACCTGAGGTGTCTCATGATCTTGGCAATGATCTAGACTTATGCAGGAACGCAACAAAATACAGAAATACACATATAAACAGAGATGTAGCAAAAATAAAACTTCATTTCATTAATATCAAAGAAATGAAATATGCTTACATACAGAAATGGAAAATAAACTAGCTCAGGGGATGGTAGCTTATCTCTGAGAAGAGATGTGGTGGCTGCATACCTCTGAAATGTGTTACAATGAGACTCGAAGGCCTATTTATTATTGAGAAACAATGGAAAACCCTAAACATCCAAAAACTTAACCCTAGGAGATGAAGCGCCAAAACTATGGGCCCTGTTTGTGTAAATTGGTACATCAACTTCCCGGTGTCGTAACTTTCACATACGATCTTCGTTTAACATGCATAATACCATGTTATAAATATATATCTGAGGAATACAACTTTCAACTGCAAACATTAAATTAAGACTCATGGTTGTCCATTTTCCAAAAAACGTCGTTTAGGGCCTCAAAACGACTCCAGAAGTTTAGGACCCGAAAAAACTGCCAAAAATAGTAAAATATGCTACAATTAAGGAAACTAAAAAAACTGAAAGAAATAGTGGTGGGGTCCAAGTGGAATAGGCAGGTGGCCACCAATATCCACCTGGATCATTCCTCCCCCCTTAGGAAGCAATGGTCCACATTGCATTGAGTGTCTCCGTGAGATGGGGAAACTTCTGCTGAATTTGGTTCCCAGTGAGCCACTTGCCATTATGCAGGAGTTGGCTAGCTTTGACAACCCAATACAATTGGATCTTACGTTGTCGAGTATTCTTGATCTGTGTTTCCATGATCCAATCATATATGGCATGTTCCATGCAGTCTAGGTTTAACTCTGTTGGTGTGAGTTGTTCTGCAATGTCTGATGTGTCCAGTAATGGTGGAAAGTATGGTCGAAGGTGGTCCACATTGAACATTGGGTGCAGGCAAAGGAATAGTGGAATGTTGAGCTCGAAATTATTATCCCCTCTAGCCTTAATGATGGTGTAAGTCCCATATCGAAGCAGGTGCAGCTTGCGGTAGGGCTCGGTGAGTCTCTCCTTCTACAAATCTGACCAAATTCTGTTGCCCACATGGAACTTGTGTGGTTCCCAATACTGATCATGACACTGCTTGTAATTAGCATTAGCTTTGTCCAATATTTCATGGACCTACTAGCATATGTGCTGAATGCGCTCAATGAAGTTGTTAGCCCTGTCGAATTCAGATTGGACATGAGTTGAATCTGCTGAAGTAGCTACAAATGGTATGATCACATCAATGGGACATTGTGGCTGGAATATCAATCCCACCTGAAAAGGGTTGTGGTCAGTTGAGCTATGAAGAGCTTTGTTGTAGTTGTACTACATAGGGGAGGCTTTCATCCCATGTGTGTGGGTTCTTCGAGTTGTACATGCACATAATGTGTACGATCATCATGTTGATGACCTCTGTTTGGCCATCAGTTTTGGGGTGGAAATTCATGGACTTAGTGAGCTTTGTATCCAGCATCAACCAAAGACTTGAAAAAATGTACTTAGGAACCTATTGTCCCGATCTGAGATAATGGACTGCGAGGTCCCAAAGTGTACCCACACTCGTTCAAAGAAGAGCTTAGCAATGGCTTATGCTGTGATACTCTTCTTGCAGGCCGCCAGAATGACAATTTTAGATAATTTGTCGACAACAATGAAAACGTAGTCATTGCCATGCTTAGTAGAAGGAAGGCACGACATGTAAGCCATGGATATGGATTCCCAAGGTTGATTAGGAGTAGACAGAGGAGTATATAGGCCTTGCTTCTTGATGGTCGGTTTGGCAATGGCACAGGCAATGCAAGATCTGATGTACTTCCCAACATCCTGTCAAAGGTTCGGCCAATCAAAATACTTATATAGCACTGCCCTTGTTTTCTCTACCCCGAAAGGTACAATGACCCGAATGTAGTGCACCTCCCAAATCATCTCGGTACACTCGCTTGAAGGAACACATTGGTGTCCCAAGTGGCATAACAATGCATCCTGGAGGTGAAAAATTGGAACTTCCTTTTCTTCCAAGTGCGTCTGGTACGTGTTTTTGAATTATGGATCACTCTTGTAAAGATGTGACCAACCCATAATATTATGCCCACAAGAGTTGAGCACAGTGGTCAAGCCATGACCAGCGGTCGACTAACGCAATCTGCAACATTGTTGGTTCTTCTAGTCTTGTACTTGACTTTCAAATGGAACTATTGCAGGTGTGTGGGCCATTTCTGATGGTGATCATTTTGTAACTTCCCTTGTGTCTGTATGAAATGAAGGGGTTAGTGGTATGTGTGGATGATTGTTTCCTTCCCCATAATGTAATGCTTCCATTGTTGACATGCCTACACAATGGAATACATCTCTTTGTCATAGGTGGGATACTTTTGCACTGTGTCTGAAAGTGTATCACTGTAATATGCCACTGGATTCCCCTATTGAGTAATAATTGCACCAATAGCATAGTCAGAGGCATCTGTCTTTATCTCAAATGGTTGTTGCAGGTCTAGTAATGTGAGCACTAGTGCAGAGCATAGGCGATACTTCAACTCGAAAAACACCTTCTGTTCGGATGCAGATCAAAAGAACTTTGCTTTCACTCCTCCAATGGTGACTTGACTCAAGGGCCAAGTGACATGAGAGAATCCCAACATGAACCTACGGTAGAAGCTGGCAAAACATAGAAAGTTGTGGAGCTCTGTTAGAGTTGTTGGGTTTGGCCAATCCCAAATAACTTGTATCTTGGTTGGGTCCACATGCATACCCTGCTCATCAATGATTTACCCCAGATATTGAACCTGGGCCATACCAAAAGTGCATTTCTCCAAATTGGAACACAACTTGTGTTGCCGTAGAGTTTGTAGGACCTGTTGAATATGGTGGAGGTGCTCTTCCCAACTCTAGTTGAAGATCATAATGTCATCCAGATACACCACCACGAATGATTTGGTGAAGGGCCACAAGATTTCATCCCTCAACCTCATGAAGGTTGCGGGGGAATTCGTCAACCCGAAAGGCATGACCAACCATTCAAAGAGTCCCTCCTTAGGTTTAAAGGCAGTCTTCCACACATCGGAGGGTTCGATGGGTACCTGGTGATAACCAGACTTCAAATCAATATTGATGAAATATTCGGCCCCCTTAAGCCGGTCCATAAGGTCATCAATCCGTGGGATGGGATACATGTACTAGACAATGATCTTGTTTAATGCTCAATAGTTAATACAGAGTCTCCAGGTCTCGTCCTTCTTCTGTACCAACACGATCAGGATCCCATAGGGTGATGAACTTGGCCTCATGTGCCCTTTCTGCAATAGCTCTTGAATATGCCTCTTGATTTCATTGTTCTCCATAACAGAGTGTCAATAGATCATTCCATTGGGTAGCGGTGCGCCTAGGGTCAGATTGATGGAGTGCTTGACCTGACAGTGTAGATGTACCCCTATGGGTGGGGTGAAGACGTCCCTGTACTCCTCCACAACCTTGTCCATCTCTCGTGGCCACAATCTTCTTCTTTCCCTGTGGGGGAATCATAAGGAAAACAAATTTCCCGGTCTGGGAAATTATCTTATTGCATTGCTTCGTAGTGATCAAAGAAATGGTGGTAGGCAATGTTATCTCTGGCACCCTATACAAATTGTCACATAAATTAATAATAATAGTGTGAGGCCTAGACTCATACATAGCATGTCGCTTCCACAAGTATGGTTGGCCTAATAATACATCACAAACTTCATGAGGAGCAACATCACACAATACCTCATTCATGAAGGGTTTGATGATGTACGAAAGGCAGCACTGTTGGCTAACGTGGATATCTCACCCTTGGTGAAGCCACCTGATGGTGTATGGTTGTGAGTGTGGTGTGATTGGTAGGCCCAACTGCTTCACAGCCTCTAATGAAATGAGGTTCTTTTGGCTTTCGTTGTCAACAATGAACTCCAGCAGAGAACCCTACACCCACATCTACGAGTGGAATATCCACTCCCCCTCCTCTGGATCTTCGAGCTTATCCTTCTGGATCTTGGTGATGGCAACGGTGGAACTAGGCTCCGCATCAATAATTTTCTTCCCTTTTTCAATCCCATTGTTGATTTTTTACTCAGAGTCAGAACATGCATCTTATTTGGAAGCCTTCAGCTCAGTCACTAGTGATTTCTTGGCTTAGCACTCACTTGTGTTGTGAGTGGGGCTCTTATGGAACTCACACCATTTCCGATCCAAATGGATCCAAGAACACTCTCTAAGTCTTGAAATCTCTTAAAATCATGCCAAAGATCCAAATAATCGCATATGAAGAACCCTTAGAATGGCGGAAAACCACTATCGGGAGGCCAAAAACACGTGAAAATAGTGAAAAAACAGAGTATCGGAGATCTGAACAAGTGAATGCACAGTAGCCGTTAGATCTAGCCGATCAACGGTCCAGATCTGATCGCTGAATCGCAATCGGCGGTGGCAATCAGCGTATATCAGCGTAGACTACATAACACTTGTGACGACGACTCGCGGAGTTAACTAGGACCGTTGATCCAGTGCGCAGATTGACGACCCATGTTGCATCGCAGGATCGCTATCAAAGATTACAAGAGTGCTTACAACAGCCCAGGGTTATCGCGATGTGTGACTGCGATCAATCGCATCGTGATATAAAAATCGGGGCTACACAAGGGAGTGGGCATATACACATACACATCTGTGATCTGATGAACCGGACCCGACGGTTATATAAATATTATTGCATAAGATTTGAGATCCGTAAAAAAGGCATTTCCATTGTATTTTGCGTATTTCGTTCATTAAACAAAATACAAGGGGTGAAGCGTCGATGCGATAAGACGGACCTGAAAGGGTTCCTTAAGGCTATTATATATTGTTTCAAGTCTGGAGAAAATCCATTTCTAATGCATTTTCACAGTTTTAACGTATTTCTAAAATACAAAGGGGAACCTTGGAGCAGGGCCGAAGTGACTTGCGACAGTGATTGAGGACGGACCCGATAGAGGAATAGACCATATTTAAGGACTTTTGAAGTCCAAATGAATTGTGTTTTGGCAGAATTTCACAGTCGCGAATGCATTTTCCTGTGTTAGCAGAAAACGACCGCGTTTGGGATTCCGAAGGGTTTCAAGGACCCGAGGCCTGGGAGACTGAAAGTCGAGGAGCTGAAACGAACAGGCAACGTAGTTTGGCTTTAAAGCCATAGAAAATAGAACACAGGACAGGCAGTGCCGAGATAGAGCTAAGACAGAGACAGAGAGTGATTCAGAGAGTTTGTGTACTCAGAAAAAGCTTTAGAGGTTCAACCAAACTCTTACTGTTATATCTGTTGTGCATTGAGTCTCAAATTGAGCTCATACTATTGTAAAAACTCTGCTTGAAGACATAATAGAGAGGCCACCACTGAAGGCTGGACCAGGAGATGTAGCCCAGGAGTATTGGGTGAACTCCTTATTAAAATTGCTATGTTTTTTATGTGTTTGTCTATTATAGTCTTTTACTGTTTCACAGTCTATGTATTTCGCAATCTGATCAATCCATTGCATAAAATAACATAGGAAAATCCATGCACATGAGTCTGTAATACCTTATTAATTATCTTAGATCTCATTATCAGATCAAGTGGTATCAAAGCTTTAGGTTTACTAAGGTTAGACAAGCTTGTGCTGGATTGGTGAATGATAACTAGGTTAAAGCTCAAAGTAGGAGAAGGAGAACTGGTTGAAACGAACCCGGAAATTGGTAGAGTCTATCCTAGGAGGAAAATGGCAGAAGAAAATCCCTTGGAATCAGACCCTTAGTTCATGGACATTTTCATGACCATGAGAGCCATGGTAGAAGAAATGTATCGAGAATTTATGAAAGGTCGAAGTGAAGATTCTTCAACCTCCAAACAAGACAAAGGAACAAAAGAATCTCTTCTAGATGGCCATTCTAAAGGCAATGGGAAAGAAAAAGAGGCTCCTCTGTCCACACCTCCTGATAGCCCTGAAAATAGAAAGAAGAAAACATCTTTGATTAAATTAGATGTTAAATTTGATTTGCCAATATATGATGGAGAATTAAATGCAAAGAAGCTAGATAACTGGATTAGACAGATTGATGTGTATTGCAAGGTGCAGAGCATTGATTCAGACAGGAATAAAATTCAGCTGGCCAGCCTATGCCTTGGAGGAATTGCCTTGGTATGGTGGGAAGGCAGGACACAAGCTGACTTGAAGAAGCATGGTAAAATTCTTTCTCTCTGGAGTGAATTTTTTTCTGTAATTAAAAAAAAATTCTATCCACTAGCTTATATGTAGCAAGCTATGATGAGTTGGCAAACTCTACGCCAATTAAAGGGGCAAAGTTTACAAAGCTACCCCCAAGAATTTAGAAAAAGAGCTTTGATTCTAGGCATTTCTTTAGACTCACCTGAAAATTTGTTGAAGTATATAGGTGGTCTACACAGCTATTTGAGGCACACAATCTCATGTTTAACCCTACTAGCATAGATGAGGTATCTGTTCAGGCTACCCATCTGGAGGCTAGAGGCAAGAATGTGAACCTAGAGATTGGGGGATCATCAAAACCCACTGCAAGCAAGAACAAGGAAAAGAGGAAGGCAAATGTTGTCCAGAAGGCCAAACCTTCATGCACTCACTGCAAGAAGGATGGACATGATGATGAACTATGTTGGTCTTTGCATCCATAAGCAACAGAGCCAAGAGCTAGAGCAAAGCAAACCAGAGCTGAAACCCAAGAAGTTCGATGGCAAGAAGAAGAAGACTGTTGCTGCTATACAGAAAGATTTGGGGTCAAACTCAGGTGATGAAACAACAATTGTAGCCACAGGTATAAAAGGTAAAAATTCTGAAGCATCTACTATTAATTTTGCACAAACTATTGATAGTGAAGAAAATGAGAGGAAAAGACATGAGCTTTTTCATATTAAAGTTATTTCCAAGCATCAAAATATTGATACTTTGTTTGATAGTCGCTCACAAGTAAACTTCATTTCTGAAGCAATTGTGAAGAAGCTGGGATTACTAACCACACCTCACAAGAAGCCATATCCATTAGGTTGGGTATGTGATAAAGCAAAGCTACAAGTGACTAGACAATGTAAACTTAGGTTTTCTTTTGGGTCAGCATTTGTAGATGAGGTTAAGTTAGATATCGTTCCCTTGGACATATGTGGAATTGTTTTAGGAAGTCCTTACTTGTATGATAGAAAAGCCATTTTCTATAGAGTTGAAAATAAGTATCAACTCGTTAAATATGGAATCGAATATATTGTAAGAGCTCATAAACTCAAGAATAATTATACTCTCATAAACGCAGGGCAGATGAAAAGAATTGTAAATTCATGCAAGCAATTTTTATTGATGGTTGTAAAGGAAAAGAAACCTGATAAAACCAATGTATTTGAAGGTTTTGATGCCAAACAGCAAGCTGATTTAGAAAAAGTTGTTTCAGAACATGATATCCTATTTCAAGAACCTAAAGGTCTACCACCCAAAAGGGAAATTGTGCATGATATTAATTTGCAGCAAGATGCTCCATTGCCTAACATCAGAATGTACAGTTTATCCACTTTAGAGAATGAAGAGATCAAGAAGAAATTACAGGAGCTGCTCAAGAAAGGGTTCATAAGACCAAGCACATTACCATGCAGATCTCCAATCGTGTTGGTGAGGAAGAAACATGGTTCGTGGAGGATGTGCATTGACTACAGAGCACTAAATAAAATAACAATCAAGAATCATTATCTCCTTCCTCGCATTGATGATCTATTGGATCAGCTGAAAGAAGTTGTTTACTTTTCCAAATTGGACTTGCGTAGTGGTTACCATCAAGTCAAAGTAGTAGATCAAGATGCATGGAAAAAAACAAAGCAAGGGTTGTATGAATGGCTAGTTATGCCTTTTGGCTTAACTAATGCTCCTTCCACTTTCATGAGAGTTATGAATGATGTACTCATGCCTTTAATTGATGATTTTGTAATTGTATATTTGGATGACATTCTTGTTTTCAGTAAAACATGGGAATAACATTTGAAGCATGTAAAGCAGACTCTAGATGTTTTGAAAAAAGAAAATCTCTGTGTTAAATTATCAAAATGTGAATTTGGAAAAACATCTTTGAATTATTTGGGTCATATTGTAGGGGGTGGTGAATTGAAGATAGATCCCTCTAAGGTTGCAGTCATTGTAAACTGGCCTAAACCCAAATCTGCTACAGAAGTTAGAAGATTCCTAGGACCAGCACAGTATTGGAGAAAGTTTATTGCTAAATTTTCCTTAATTGCAGCTCTCTTACATGCTTTAACAGGATTGAACAAGGTGTTTCATTGGGGAGGCAAACAGTAGAAAGCCTTCGACACCTTGAAAGAAAAAATCAGTACAACACCAGTACTAGCATTGCCAAATCTTCAACAACCATTTGAGATCGAAACCAATGCCAGTGACTATGCCATGGGAGCAGTGTTGATGCAACATGGTAAACCCATATGCTACCATTCTGAGACTTTTAATTCTGCAGTAGTTAATTATCCTACATATGATAAAGAATTGTATGCATTAGTCTAGAGTGTGAAAAAGTGGAAACATTACTTAATGGGCAAAGAAACAATTATACATATTGATCATCAGCCACTTCAGTATTTGCACTCACAAACTAAATTGCAGTAATCAAGACACTATAGGTGGATGGGTTTCCTACAACAGTTTCATTTAGTCATCAGATATAAAAAGGGCATACATAATAAAGTTGCAGATATGTTGTCCAGACTAATCATAAATGCATCTACTATACTTAAGCATAACTCAGTAATGCATGAAATCTACATTAAACAATATGCTCAAGATATAGAATTTAAAGATGTATATGCAGCTTTAAGTAATGGAAAAAAGGTAGAAGAATTGGATTACTATGTTAAAGACCAACTCTTGTATCATTTGGGAAAGTTATGCATTCCACAAACTGAAAGAGTCAACATAATTAGGGAAGCACATACTTCTCTGGTATCAGGTCATTTTGGTGTAAGTAAAACAGTTGCACAGCTGCAAAGATACTGCTATTGGCCAAGAATGCATGAAACAGTTTCTAGATATGTAAGAGGGTGTACCATGTGTGCTAAAAGTAAGCCCAACAATAGAAAACTAGGCTTGTACACTCCACTACCAGTCCCTTCCCGTCCTTGGGAAAGTGTTTCCATGGACTTTGTTGGGGGATTGCCAAAATCTAGAAAGGGACGTGACTATTTATATGTTATTGTGGACAGGTTTAGTAAAATGTGTATTTTATTACCTTGTAATAAGCAAATTACAGCTAAACAAACAACGAAGTTGTTCTTTCAGCATGTCTGGGTGCATTTTGGGTTACCCACTTCAATAGTATCTGATCGAGACTCCCGATTTGTTGGGAAGTTTTGGTCAATTATGTTGGCATTGATGGACACCAGACTGAAGAAGAGCACAGTCTTTCACCCACAAACAGATGGCCAAACAGAGGTAGTCAACATGACAGTGATCCAGTTGCTCAAGGGTTATTCCAGCAAGCATCCCAAGCTTTGGGATGAACATTTATAATATGTGAAACATGCTTACAACCGTGCTAAACATTCTTCTACACAGAGATCTCATTTTGAGACCTGTTTTGGTTTTATACCAAGGTCTCCCTTGGATTTTGTCTTTGAAAAAGACATAGCAGTTGCTGGACACAGTGATGTGGACAAAGCAACCAGGTTCATTAAACAGATCCAAGAAATTCACCAGGTGGTGCAAGAACAGCTAGAAAAGAGCCAAGCCAAGTACAAGGCAAGGCATGATAAACATCAGGTGGAGCACAACTTCCAAGTTGGTGATCAAGTCTGGCTATATATCAACAAAGACAGAATGCAAGGTGAAGGAAAGAAGTTGAAGCCAATAAGGTATGTGCCTTTTAAGGTACTTGAGAAAATTGGTGAGAACGCTTTCCGCCTTGATCTGCCAACATACATGCACATCTATTCAGTGGTAAATGCAGAAAACTTAAGACTGTTTGAACCTTCATTAATTAAAGACCCCAAAGAGCAAAGTCAATTGCCTTCCATTGATGATCTGTTGCTTGAATATCTCAAGGTGCTGCAGGAAAATACAGTTCTGGATAGGAAGCTGAGAACCATGCACAAAAGGGATGTTGAGTACCTTATAATCAGGCTCAAAGGTTCAAAACCCAGCAGTGCAAAATGGATAGAGATTGGGCAAGTGAGGCAGTTGTATCCTCACTTAAGCGATGCTTGAAAACCAACTTTTGGTGGTCCAAAAGCCTTTTTTAGTGGGGAGGCATGATCCAAATGGATCCAAGAACACTCTCTAAGTCTTGAAATCTCTTAAAATCATGCCAAAGATCCAAATAATCACATATGAAGAACCCTTAGAATAGCGGAAAACCACTATCGAGAGGCCAAAAACACATGAAAACAGTGAAAAACAGAGTATCGAAGGTTTGAACAAGTGAATGCACAGTAGCCGTCAGATCTGGCCGATCAACAGTCCAGATTTGATCGGCGAATCGCAATCGGCAGTGGAAATCAGTGGATATCGGCGCAGACTACATAACACTTGCGACAACGACCGACGGAGTTAACTAGGACCGTCGATCAAGCGCGCAGATCGATGGCCCATGTTGCATCGCAGGATCGCTATCGGAGATTACAAGAGCGCTTACAACGGCCCAGGGTTATCGCGATGTGCAATTGCAATCAATCGCATCGCGATATTGCAATCGGGGCTACACAGGGGAGCGAGCATATACACATACACATCTACGATCCGATGAACTAGACCCGACGGTTATATAAATATTATTGCATAAGATTTGAGATCCGCAGAAAAGGCATTTCCAATGTATTTTGTGTATTTCGTTCATTAAACGAAATACAAGGGGTGAAGCGCCGATGCGATAAGTCGGACCCGAAAGGGTTCCTTAAGGCTATTATATATTGTTTCAAGTCCGTTAAATAGCCATTTCTAATGCATTTTCGCAGTTTTAACGTATTTCTAAAATACAAAGGGAAACCTTAGAGCAGGGTTGAATCGACTTACTACAGCGATTGAGGACGGACTCAATAGAGGAATAGACTATATTTAAGGACTTTTGAAGTCCGAAATGAACTGTGTTTTGGCAGAATTTCACAGTCGCGAATGCATTTTCCTGTGTTAGCAGAAAATGACCGTGTTCAGGATTCCGAAGGGTTTCAAGGGCCCGAGGCACTCTTACGTTGCAGAATAGGTGGCCACCTCCCCTTTAGGTGTGTATGCAATGATTATGTAACTCTGTTGGTGTGAGTTGTTCTGCAATGTCTGATGTGTCCAACAATGGTGGAAAGTATGGTTGAAGGTGGTCCACATTGAACATTAGGTGCAGGCCAAGGAATAGTGGAATGTTGAGCTCAAAATTATTATCCCCTACAGCCTTAGTGATGGTGTAAGTCCCATATCAGAGTGGGTGCAACTTGTAGTAGGGCTCGATGAGTCTCTCCTTCTACAAATGTGACCAAACTTTGTTGCCCACCTGGAACTTGTGTGGATCCCGATATTGATCATGACACTGCTTGTAATTAGCATTAGCTTTGTCCAATATTTCATGGACCTGCTAGCGGATGTGCTAAAAGCACTCAATGAAGTTGTTAGCCCTGTCGAATTCAGATTGGAAATGAGTTGAATTTGCTGAAGTAGCTGCAAAAGGTATGATCACATCAATGGGACATTGTGGCTGGAATATCAATCCCACCTGAAAAGGGTTGTGGTCAGTTGAGCTATGAAGAGCTTTGTTGTAGTTGTACTAGACATAGGGGAGGCTTTCATCCCATGTGTGTGGGTTCTTCAAGTTGTACATGCACAGAATGTGTACGATCATCCTGTTGACGACCTCTGTTGGCCATCAGTTTGGGGGTGGAAATTCATGGACTTAGTGAGCTTTGTATCCAACATCAACCAAAGACTTGAAAAAATGTACTTAGGAACATATTGTCCCGATCTGAGATAATGGATTGCGGGGCCCCAAAGTGTAGCCACACTCGTTCAAAGAAGAGCTTAACAGTGGCTTCTGTTGTGATACTCTTCTTGCAGGCCGCCAGAATGGCCATTTTAGATAATTTTTCGACAACAACGAAAATGTAGTCATTGCCATGCTTAGTAGAAGGAAGGCACGACATGTAATCCATGGAGATGGATTCCCAAGGTTGATTAGGAGTAGACAGAGGAGTATATAGGCCTTGCTTCTTGATGGTTGGTTTGGCAATGGCACAGGCAATGTAAGATCTGATGTACTTCCCAACATCCTGTCGAAGGTTTGGCCAATCAAAATACTTCTATAGCATTGCCCTTGTTTTCTCTACCCCGAAATGTCTAATGACCCGAATGTAGTGCACCTCCCAAATCATCTCGGCACACTCGCTTGAAGGAACACATAGGTGTCCCAAGTGAGGCAATTTGTAACATTGTTGATTCTTCTAGCCTTGTACTTGACTTTCAAATGGAACTATTGCAGGTGTGTGGGCCATTTCTGATGGTGATCATTTTGCAACTTCTCTTGTGTCTGTATGAAATGAAGGGGTTAGTGGTATGTGTGGATGACTGTTTCCTTCCCCATAATGTAATGCTTCCATTGTTGACAGGCCTGCATAATGGAATACATCTCTTTGTCATAGGTGGGATACTTTTGCACTGTGTCTGAAAGTGTATCACTGTAATATGCCACTGGATTCCCCTATTGAGTAATAATTGCACCAATAGCATAGTCAGAGGCATCTGTCTTTATCTCAAATGGTTGTTGCAGGTCCAATGATGTGAGCACTAGTGCAGAGCATAGGCAATACTTCAACTCGGAAAATGCCTTCTGTTCGGATGCGGATCAAAAGAACTTTGCTTTCACTCCTCCAATGGTGACTTGACTCAAGGGCCAAGTGACATGAGAGAATCCCAACACAAACCTACGGTAGAAGCTGGCAAAACATAGAAAGTTGCGGAGCTCTGTTAGAGTGGTTGGGTTTGGCCAATCCCAAATGACTTGTATCTTGGTTTTGTCCACATGCACACCCTGCTCATCAATGATTTACCCCAGATATTGAACCTGGGTCATACCAAAAGTGCATTTCTCCAAATTGGCACACAACTTGTGATGCCGTAGAGTTTGGAGGACTTGTCGAATATCGTGGAGGTGCTCTTCACAACTCTGGTTGAAGATCATAATGTCATCCACATACACCACCACAAATGATTTGGTGAAGGGCCACAAGATTTCATCCCTCAACCTCATGAAGGTTGCGGGGGAATTCGTCAACCCAAAAAGCATGACCAGCCATTCAAAAAATCCCTCAGGTTTAAAGGCAGTCTTCCACACATCGGAGGGTTCGACGGGTACCTGGTGATTAGCAGAATTCAAGTCAATATTGATTAAATATTTGGCCCCCTTAAGCCAATCCATAAGGTCATCAATCTGTGGGATGGGATACATGTACTAGACAATGATCTTTTTTAGTGCTCAATAGTCAATACAGAGTCTCCAGGTCTCGTCCTTCTTCTGTACCAACACGATCGGGATCCCATAGGGTGATGAACTTGGCCTCATGTGCCCTTTCTACAATAGCTCTTGAATATGCCTCTTGATTTCATTGTTCTCCATAATAGAGCGCCAATAGATCATTCCATTGGGTAGTGGTGCGACTAGGGTCAGATCGATGGAGTGCTTGATCTGACAGTGTAGATGTACCCCTATGGGTGAGGTGAAGACATCCCTGTACTCCTCCACAACCTTGTCCATCTCTAGTGGCCACAATATTCTTCCTTCCCTGTGGGGGAATCATAAGGAAAACAAATTTCCTGGTCTGGGAAATTATCTTACTGCATTGCTTCATAGTGATCAAAGAAATGATGGTAGGCAATGTTATCTCTAGCACCCTATACAAATTGTCACCCAAAGTAATAATAATAGTGTGGGGCCTAGACTCATACACAACATGTCGCTTCCACAAGTATGGTTGGCCTAATAATACATCACAAACTTCAAGAGGAGCAACATCACACAATACCTCATTCGTGAAGGGTTTGATGATGTACGGAAGGTGGCACTGTTGGTTGACCTGGAGATCTCGCCCTTGGTGAAGCCACCTGATGGTGTCCGATTGTGAGTGTGGTGTGCTTGGTAGGACCAACCGCTTCACAGCCTCTAATGAAATGAGATTCTTTGGCTTCCGTTGTCAACAATGAACTCCAGCAGAGAACCCTTCACCCACATCTACGAGTGGAATATCCACTCCCCCTCCTCTAGATCTTCAGGCTTATCCTTTTGGATCTTGGTGGTGGCAACGGTGGCACTAGGCTCCACATCAATAAGTTTCTTCCCTTTTTCAATCCCATTGTTGATTTTTTACTCAAAGTCAGAACATGCATCTTATTTGGAAGCCTTCAGCTCAGTCACTAGTGATTTCTTGGCTTAGCACTCACTTGTGTTGTGAGTGGGGATCTTATGGAACTCACACCATTTATGATCCAAATGGATCCAATAACACTCTCTAAGTCTTGAAATCTCTTAAAATCATGCCAAAGATCCAAATAATTGCATATGAAGAACCCTTAGAATGGCGGAAAACCACTATCGAGAGGCCTAAAACACGTGAAAACAGTGAAAAAACAGAGTATCGGAGGTCTGAACAAGTGAATGCACAGTAGTCATCAGATCTGGTAGATCAACAGTCCAGATCTGATCGACAAATCGCAATCGGCGGTGGAAATCAGCGGATATCAATGCAGACTACATAACACTTGTGATGTTGACCGGCGGAGTTAACTAGGACCGTTGATCCAGCACGCATATCGACGGCCCATGTTGCATCGCAGGATCGCTATCGGAGATTACAAGAGCGCTTACAACGGCCCGGGGTTATCGCGATGTGCGATTGCGATCAATCGCATCACGATATCGCAATCGGGGCTACACAGGGGAGCAGGCATATACACATACACATCTGTGATCCGATGAACCAGACCCGACGGTTATATAAATATTATTGCATAAGATTTGAGATCCGTAAAAAAGGCATTTCCAATGTATTTTGCATATTTCGTTCATTAAACGAAATACAAGGGGTGAAGCGTCGATGCGATAAGCCGGACCTGAAAGGGTTCCTTAAGGCTATTATATATTGTTTCAAGTCCGGAGAAAAGCCATTTCTAATGCATTTTCACAGTTTTAACGTATTTCTAAAATACAAAGGGGAACCTTGGAGCAGGGCCAAAGCGACTTGTGACAGCGATTGAGGACGAACCCGATAGAGGAATAGACCATATTTAAGGACTTTTGAAGTTTGAAATGAACTGTGTTTTGGCAGAATTTCACAGTCGCGAATGCATTTTCCTGTGTTAGTAGAAAACGACCACGTTCGGGATTCTGAAGGGTTTCAAGGGCCCGAGGCACTCTTACGTTGCAGAATAGGTGGCCACCTCCCCTTTAGGTGTTATGCAATGATTGTGTAACACTAGAAGAGGGATTCGAGCGGACAGAGGCCGGGGAGACTGAAAGCTGAGGAGCTGAAATGAACAGGCAGTGCAGTTTGGCTTTAAAGCCATAGAAAACAGAACACAGGACAGGCAGTGCCGAGACAGAGCTAAGACAGAGACAGAGAGTGATTCAGAGAGTTTGTGTACTCAGAAAAAGCTTTAGAGGTTCAACCAGACTCTTATTGTTATATCTGTTGTGTATTGAGTCTCAAATTGAACTCATACTGTTGTAAAAACTCTGCTTGAAGACATAATAGAGAGGCCACCACTGAAGGTTGGACTAGGACATGTAGCTTAGGAGTATTGGGTGAACTCCTTATTAAACTTGCTATGTTTTTTATGTGTTTGTCTATTATAGTCTTTTACTGCTTCACAGTCTATGTATTTCGCAATCTGATCGATCCATTGCATAAAATAACATAGGCAAATCCATGCACATGAGTCTATAATACCTTATTAAATATCTTAGATCTCATTATCAGATCAAGTGGTATCAGAGCTTTCCTAAGGTTAGACAAGCTTGTGTTGGATTGGTGAATGATAACTAGGTCAAAGCTCAAAGTAGGAGAAGAGAACTGGTTGAAACGAACCCGGAAATTGGTAGAGTCTATCCTAGGAGGAAAATTACAGAAGAAAATCCCTTGGCATTAGACTCTCAGTTCATGGACAGTTTCATGACCATGAGAGCCATGGTAGAAGAAATGTATCGAGAATTTAAGAAAGGTCGAAGTGAAGATTCTTCAACCTCCAAACAAGACAAAGGAACATAAGAATCTCTTCTAGATGGCCATTCTAAAGGAAAAGGGAAAGGAAAAGAGGCTCCTTCGTCCACACTTCTGATAGCCATGAAAATAGAAAGAAGAAAACATCTTTGATTAAATTATATGTTAAATTTGATTTGCCAATATATGATGGAGAATTAAATGTAGAGAAGCTAGATAACTGGATTAGACAGATTGATGTGTATTGCAGGGTGCAGAGCATTGATTCAGATAGGAGTAAAATTCAGCTGGCCAGCCTACGCCTTGGAGGAACTACCTTGGTATGGTGGGAAGGCAGGACACAAGCTGACTTGAAGAAGCATGGTAAAATTCTTTCTGTCTGGAGTGAATTTGTTTCTGCAATTAAAAAAAAAATCTATCCACTAGCTTATATGCAGCAAGCTATGATGAGTTGGCAAACTCTTCGCCAATTAAAAGGGCAAAGTGTACAAAGCTACACCCAAGAATTTAGAAAAAGAGCTTTGATTCTAGGCATTTCTTTAGACTCACCTGAAACTTTGTTGAAGTATATAGGTGGTCTACACAGCTATTTGAGGCACACGATTCTCATGTTTAACCCTACTAGCATAGATGAGGTATCTGTTCAGGCTACCCATCTAGAGGTTAGAGGCAATAATGTGAACCCAGAGATTGGGGGGTCATCAAAACCCACTGCAAGCAAGAACAAGGAAAAGAGGAAGAAGAAATGGAAAGAGAGGAAGGCAAATGTTGTACAGAAGGCCAAACCTTCATGCACTCACTGCAAGAAGGATGGACATGATGATGAACATTGTTGGTCTTTGCATCTAGAGCTGAAACCCAAGAAGTTCGATGGCAAGAAGAAGAAGACTGTTGCTGCTATACAGAAAGATTTGGGGTCAGACTCAGGTGATGAAACAACAATCGCAGCCACAGGTATAAAAGGTAAAAATTCTGAAGCATCTACTAGTAATTCTGCACAAACTATTGATAGTGAAGAAAATGAGAGGAAAAGACATGAGCTTTTTCATATTAGAGTTATTTCCAAGCATCAAAAGATTGATACTTTTTTTGATAGTGGCTCACAAGTAAACTTCATTTATGAAGCAATTTTAAAGAAGCTAGGATTACTAACCACACCTCACAAGAAGCCATATCCATTAGGTTGGGTATGTGATAAAGCAAAGCTACAAGTGACTAGACAATGTAAACTTAGGTTTTCTTTTGGGTCAGCATTTGTAGATGAGGTTGAGTTAGATATCGTTCCCTTGGACATATGTGGAATTGTTTTAGGAAGTCCTTACTTGTATGATAGAAAAGCCATTTGCTATAGAGTTGAAAATAAGTATCAACTCGTTAATAATGGGATCGAATATATTGTAAGAGCTCATAAACTCAAGAATAATTATACTCTCATAAACTCAGGGCAGACGAAAAGAATTGTAAATTCATGCAAGCAATTTTTACTGATGGTTGTAAAGGAAAAGAAACCTGATAAAACCAATGTATTTGAAGGTTGTGATGCTAAACAGCAAGTTGATTTAGAAAAATTTGTTTCAGAATATGATATCCTATTTCAAGAACCTAAAGGTCTGCCACCCAAAAGGGAAATTGTGCATGATATTAATTTGCAGCAAGATGCTCCATTGCCTAACATCGGAATGTACAGGTTATCCGCTTTAGAGAATGTGGAGATCAAGAAGCAGGTACAAGAGCTGCTCGAAAAAGGGCTCATAAAATCAAGCACATCACCATGCAGATCTCCAATCGTCTTGGTGAGGAAGAAATATGGTTTGTGGAGGATGTGCATTGACTACAGAGCACTAAATAAAATAGCAATCAAGAATCATTATCCTCTTCCTCGCATTGATGATCTATTGGATCAGCGAAAAGAAGTTGTTTACTTTTCCAAATTGGACTTGTGTAGTGGTTACCATCAGGTCAGAGTAGCAAAGCAAGATGCATGGAACAAAACAAAGCAAGGGTTGTATGAATGGCTAGTTATGCCTTTTGGCTTAACTAATGCTCCTTCCACTTTCATGAGAGTTATGAATGATGTTCTCAGACCTTTAATTGATGATTTTGTAATTGTATATTTGGATGACATTCTTGTTTTCAGTAAAACATGGGAAGAACATTTGAAGCATGTAAAGCAGACTCTAGATGTTTTGAAAAAAGAAAATCTTTGTGTTAAATTATCAAAATGTGAATTTGGCAAAACATCTTTGAATTATTTGGGTCATATTGTAGGGGGTGGTGAATTGAATATAGATCCCTCTAAGGTTGCAGTCATTGTAAACTGGCCTAAACCCAAATCTGCTACAGAAGTTAGAAGATTCCTAGGAGCCGCACAGTATTGGAGAAAGTTTATTGCTAACTTTTCCTTAATTGCAGCTCTCTTACATGCTTTAACAGGATTGAACAAGGTGTTTCAGTGGGGAGGCAAATAGCAGAAAGCCTTCGACACCTTGAAAGAAAAAATCAATACAACACCAGTACTAGCATTGCCAAATCTTCAACAACCATTTGAGATCGAAATCGATGCCAGTGACTATGCCATGGGAGCAGTGTTGATGCAACATGTTAAACCCATATGCTACCATTTTGAGACTTTTAATTCTACAGTAGTTAATTATCCTACATATGATAAAGAATTGTATGCATTAGTCCAGAGTGTGAAAAAGTGGAAACATTACTTAATGGGCAAAGAAACAATTATACATATTGATCATCAGCCACTTTAGTATTTGCACTCACAAATTAAATTGCAACAATCAAGACACTATATGTGGATGGGTTTCCTACAGCAATTTCATTTAGTCATCAGATATAAAAAGGGCATACACAATAAAATTGCAGATATGTTGTCCAAACCAATCATAAATGCATCTACTATACTTAAGCATAACTCAATAATGCATGAAATCTACATTGAACAATATGCTCAAGATATAGACTTTAAATATGTATATGCAGCTTTAAGTAATGGCAAAAAGGTAGAAGAATTGGATTACTATGTTAAATATCAACTCTTGTATCATTTTGGAAAGCCATGCATTCCACAAACTGAAAGAGTCAACATAATTATGGAAGCACATACTTCTCTGATATCAGATCATTTTGGTGTGAGTAAAACAATTGCACAGCTGCAAAGATACTGCTATTGGCCAAGAATGCATGAAACAGTTTCTAGATATGTAAGAGGGTGTACCATGTGTGCTAAAAGTAAGCCCAGCAATAGAAAACTAGGCTTGTACACTCCACTACCAGTCCCTTCCCGTCCTTGGGAAAGTGGTTCCATGGACTTTGTTGGGGGATTGCCAAAATCTAGAAAGGGACATGACTATTTATATGTTATTGTGGACAGGTTCAGCAAAATGTGTATTTTAATACATTGTAATAAGCAGATTACAGCTGAACAAACAGCGAAGTTGTTCTTTCAGCATGTCTGGGTGTATTTTGGGTTACCCACTTCCATAGTATCTGATCGAGACTCTCGATTTGTTGGGAAGTTTTGGTCAAGTCTGTTGGAATTGATGGGCAACAGACTGAAGAAGAGCACAGTATTTCACCTACAAACAGATGGCAAAACAGAGGTAGTCAACAGGATAGTGATCCAGTTGCTCAGGGGTTATTGCAGCAAGCATCCCAAGCTTTGGGATGAACATTTATGTTATGTGCAACATGCTTACAACCATGCTAAACATTCTTCTACACGGAGATCTCCTTTTGATACCTGTTTTGGTTTTATACCAAGGTCTCTGTTACACAGTAATTTGTCACTACCTTCATCCCAGTCTTCCTACTGTGTCGTGAGTCCAAAATAATTCATGTTCATGCTCTCTGATGTTGCCAAATGACCCACTTTGCCAAAGTTTCTGCCTCATCACGTCTGTTGGCAAAATAAACGCGCTGATGAGCGCTCCAAAACAATCCAGAAGTGCCGCCATCGCGGAAGTACATGTGATTCCCTCGATGGTCGAATTTCATGTGCCAGTGCAACTGTATCTTGTAGTTCCCCGCGATGACATGACTAGCTACGTTATTCAATAGCGATGTCAACACGGCAGACTAGTTATGTTCTCGCGATGATCCAGATTGGGCGAATTTGTTCCAACAGTCGGCCTTCCAGATGACTCCAGACCTGGTTGTTGGCCTTGTTTATGTCACCCTCCTTTCTCTGGCATGGTTGTTCCGTCATTTGTGCTACCTTCCTTGGAGATAAGCTCATCCTCCCACCTTTCATGGAGACTCCTTCTCCTATTTAAACTCTCACTATTGCTATGTGCTGCTAGTTTTTGGATAGTTTTTGAATTCTTAGTCTTTGGAGTGTTGCTGATAGTATTGTGAGCTTGATAGATAGCTCGTGTGACAAGTGTAGGATTGTTTGAGAGATTGAGGAAGGTTGTGAAGTGCTTTTATCTTGTGTGAAAATTGTGAGTGAGAGAGACTTGTATTGGGAGATCCATCTTCAATGGTGAATGCTTGAGGAACATGCTGGCTGGACCCTCCTGAGAAGGCTTCTGACGTCAAGACTTGGGTTGTAAGCTTACTCTATTTTATATTTAATACAATCAATGATGTTTTCCTATGTCTCGTATGCAATGTACTAGATAGCTCATGATTTCTTGACTTTATGGGTAAATAGTTCTTTGTTGTATCCAATTATGTGCTTTGTTGTATTTCCTTGCTTTGTTTCAGGTTGATTACTCATTAAGAGAAAGAAGCGGAAGCTGGAGCAGCGCAACCGAACTCCATTGACCACCGGTTGAGGTAGGCCTCCAACTCAAACTATTTAAGGAGAATTGTTGTTGATTTGTCCTTGTTTATGACTAGACCCACTCTAGGGCTAGAGGGGTTGCCTCTATCCGCAGAGGGAACACTTTCCTGCTTCACAAATTGGCGACTCCGCTGGGGAGCTGGCCTTTGTTCTTTCCTTGTTCACTCTTGCCTTGAATTTTTGTTTTTGGTCTCTTTTCAAGTTTTTGGGGATTAGTTGTCTGTTTTCTGAGTTTCCTGGCCTGAGCTGGGAAGTGTCCTTTTTGTTTAAAGATTGACTGTTTTGGTCTAGGAGTTGTGGCTCGGTTGTGGCTATTTTTGAACATCATCACGCTTTTTAATTTAACAGTCGTGCTGTCATCGCACCACCCTTTTTGTAATTTCTTGTCCATCGCATTATTACACCTAACAGTCGCGACAGTTCTGTAAATCGGACCATCACGGAAAAGGCGTGTACTTTCGTGCTGACATCGCATTGTTGCTGCGTGTCATTCTTTATCAGCGCTTTGTTGTTGTGTATTACCCGCGTTGATTGCTGTAGAATTGAATTTTTTCAATTCTGCCTCCTGAATCCGTCAGTCTTACTAGTCCCTGTTGTTCTCACTTGGTTGATAACTTGTTTTCCACTGTCTAGAGGTTGAGGCACTCTCTTGTGAGCTTTGTTGGACGAATCTTGCTTTTTTGCTTTGTGACCTAGTTTTATTGTTTCAAGTCCGTTGGATCAGCTTTGCTTGGTTGCGTGTTTGCAAAGATTTGTTTG